>OZ014456.1:10816492-10995335 GCA_963966035.1 Acleris laterana
CATTACATACATTGCAAGTTATATAAAAGCTTGTAAAAAGTTCTAAGACACCATTCACACCGAACGTATTGTCCGAAAGCGCGTTAAACAGTTATCGCTTTTCCATATAAATTTAACTTCTCGTTCGTCCCGACCGAACCGACAAAACGCTATTACAACAAACAATACAAACTATGAGCACGCTCACCGTTGGCGGACAATACGTTTAATCTGAACAATGCCTAACAATTGTAAACGACACTATTCAAATATAAAGAGTCGGTAATGTCGGTATTAGCATTTTAGAAAAGTTGAAATCTTAAAATTGTAATTCGTATTTTAATAAGACAAGCTGGAAACATTGACCAACCACGATAGCACATAGCAGATCAATAGTAAAACCGACAAAACCCCAGCTACGATACTCTGTCAAGCTTTAATTTTTTTAGTTCACCAACACCATTTAACTATTCCTACAACAGAAATACACTTAGTTGAAATGGAAACTATTTTTAGTTATTTTTAATCGGAAGTTATCACTATTTTGATCAATATAATGAAGACAACAGAACGCTAGCAACAAGCCCACAGTCCACAAGCAACAGACACGCGCGGGGAGTAGGGAGGTGCTGACGGACCGTGCGCGTTGAGCGGGCGCAGCTCGCGCAGCTCACCTTCGCCCGCGGTGCCCACCGACGCCATGCAGTACATCACGGTCGCTGCGGGGAATACACAACACCACATTAGGATTCATATGAATGCAGATTCATATCATCAATACAGATCTTAGGCAAATTGTCTTCAGCTTAATGGAAAAAAAAAGTTATTTCCCGACATAACTTTTCGCACTCACAAGTAATTTAACCGATGTAATGAGCAGTTTTGGTGTAACAAAAAGAATTATTAAGACTGCGCCGAGCAAATGCCGAGCGTCCAGTGGCGCTCTCGTTACCATTATTGTGTTTTCTAATTAACTAAAGAATTTCCTTGGAATCAGACGATGCGTTTTTGTAGTGCAAGTAAAAACACAATTTATGGGATACGTAACAAACTTTAATAACAATTACCCTTTGAGTAGTCAGCTTAACGGGAATAGGTGGCCACTTTTTTTCCTTCAATTGTGAATTGTTATTTAACTATGTGATATACCCTATAAGTTGTGTTTTCATTTGTAGTAGAAAAGCATACCGTCCAATTTCAAGAAAATACTTTAGTTTATTAGAAAACATAATAAAAGTAATTAGGGCGCCACTGAACATCCGGCGTACGCTCGGCGCAGTCTTAAATACTAACCGATAGATCCGTATCACAGACCAACTAAACTCCTTGCAAAGAAAATAGGCACAACTAAATAAGATTAGGAAAATAAGAAAAGTATTGTTCATAAAGAAACATAATGATTTTATATAAATAATGTTAGTTTAATGCTGTACCATAAGATTTTATTTAGGCACAGTAATTAGCAATAATTATACGATCCAACATTGGGCTCAAAAATATCTGAAACGTCTGTATTGCTAGAGGAATAAGAGTGTGTTAGATATTTTTGACGGTAAGTTGGATAATATACTATTGCTGATGACTGTACAGTATGTTTAAACTACTTGAAAAGCCCGTTTTCTTTGTAAGGGGGTGTATGGAGATCCTCAGCCTCAGGGAAGGCCTAACTCTGACAGTGTATGTGCTTTGGCATCGCAATGAATAATATAGCAAATTTTAAGTTACATATATCTTGTAAATAAAATTTCTTTAGAGTTGAGTTTCGTTTTCCATGAGTAGCTGGGTAATGTAGAACGTGGGGTCGTGGGTATTAGATACATACATGAGTAAATGAGGGCAGGGAAAATAGGTTCATTCCTCTCTTGTGCAGTCTCCACCAATATTCTCAGTGGACCTTTTGGTGTCAGCACCGCTACCAGGTCTATAACAGATTGAAACAAGAATTACTAGAAATAGCAGTGGCCTAAGAATCAAATTGGTTGACTATAATACATTGTGTTGTTGCAAAAGAACCATCTCAACATAGCAAAAATAAATACCAGGGACCCGACCACCCATTCCCTGATAAAAGCCTTTAAAATACTTACCTCTCGAAGTACTACCCACTACAAGAATAACCCCTTTGGAAGAAATATACGACATAGTTGTTTGTTAAACTAGCCATCACATAAGAGAAACCTAAAGAGCAGCAGTCAATTGATATCCCTCTTATTGCATAACCAAATATAAAGGGTAACCCTTAAAAATAGTGCTTAAAAAGCCAATAGAACGGCTTTTTATAAGGGTAACACTTATAAATAGCGCTTTAAAAAGCGATACGGCTTTTCTAAATAAAACCTTATAAAAACCCATTCGAAACCCCTTGAATGGGATAGCGGGATGGTCCCTGATAAATACTAACTTGGCAATGTAACAAGTATATTATGATTATCAACTAATTTTACCCCAAATAGATATAACAGCGAGGACAGCCCACGTGGTCCACTCAGGCAGGTACTTGATGAAGACCAGGGCCATTAAGGCTGCAATGAAGATGAGGTACGCCTGCTGCAACTTCAGTGGGCCCCGCCAGTGGATCACAATCATGCCCATGACTCCAAAATTCCACAAAAAAAATCCTAATGTTATGAAATCCATTGGTATATTGAAGGCTCTTAACGCTTCTCTGAAAATATGAATGAGGATATATTTACAAATTTTGTTTGTACTTATATTAGACACAATCAATTTGTTTATTTATCCCAGACTACTAAAAGCTATATCACACAGACTAATGACTAATAAAGGATTCGGATTTGTAGTTTCTGCCCGGGAAATCATATTTTATATGTAAAATTGTCCTTTAACGAGGACATTCTGGAGAAACTGGAATTATCAAAAATGATAGGTAGAACGAGGTTATTTTATTCAGCTAAACCAGAGCAAAGTGAGAGTGAGATGCTAGTACAACGTGATATCATCATAAGTCAATTGTTTCTACTTACTCTATGTACAAGAATGAGAACAAAAACAACAGCATCAGTGATGATATTAAGAGCCAGCCGTGGATGATCTTATAGCACCGCTTTTTGTAGAGCACAATAAGCAGCACTGTCATTAGGGCAATCACGCACAACAGGATCATGGAGTTGGCCAGGGCATTCCACACCTTGGTGGATGCAAGTGGGCTCTCTTCATGGAATGGTGTGTAAGCTCTGTAAGGGTTAAACAGGGAACAATGACGCGTGGCGGCAAACATACAAACTATATCACTCATTGAATACAAAACGGACACATTCCAAAATAATTTGCTCTTCCATTAAAAATTGTATTCCTACAGGTTTTAATTTTACAATGCAACAGTGACTCATTTTGGATTGTGTCCGTTTTGTATTCAATGAACTATACAGGGTGTTTGGCAGTCGGGTGTAGGGGTTTTAAGGGATGATAGTAAGGGTCATTCTGAACATTTTTGACCACATTTACTATTATGCTAAGTTTCACGCTTTCCGAGATATTGATCATTTTAATAGGATTTTTTGTCATTTTTCCTTGAGTCCGTGATACGAAAAACCCCTTAATTCAAGTATTAATTTTAAAAAAAACAGTGTTTTCTTGCATGACTTGAATCACTATGAAATAAGGAAGTTTTAAAGCTACATTCCATTTTTTTTTCTTTACAACTTTTTGAGTAAAAGCGCAAGAGTTACTTTCTCCATACTAAGAGAACCCCGCGTTTGTTTTTCACCAAGTATGGAAAAACCAATTTTGTGAGGTTACTCAAAAAGTTGTAAGGAAAAAAAATGGAATGTAGCTTTAAAACTTCCTTATTTCATAGTGATTCAAGTCATGCAAGAAAACACTGTTTTTTTTTTAAATTAATACTTGAATTAAGGGGTTTTTCGTATCACGGACATAAGGAAAAATGACAAAAAATCCTATTAAAATGATCAATATCTCGGAAACCGTGAAACTTAGCATAATAGTAAATGTGGTCAAAAATGTTCAGAATGACCCTTACTATCATCCCTTAAAACCCCTACACCCGACTGCCAAACACCCTGTATACAGGGTGTCCCAGAAACCAACGTCAACCCGCCCAGGGCTGATAGAGCAGCTCATAAGCTATCGATTTAACCCCTATGTATGTTCAGCAATTGTTATTAGTTTCGGAGATATTGATCATTTTAATCGGATTTTTTGTCACTTTTCCTTATGTCCGTGATACAAAAAACCCCTAAATTCATGTATTTATACTTCTTTTTTTCAGTGATTTCTTGCATGATTAGAATCACTGTGAAATAAGGAAGTTTTTAAAGCTAAATGCCATTTTTTTTTCATTACAACTTTTTGAGTAATCGCACAGAGTTACTTTCTCCATACTAAGGGAACCCCGCGTTTGATTTTCACCAAGTATGGAAATTAGGCAGTAATTAACATTTATATTTATATTTCTGAGAATACTTACAAATATACATCCTTAACAGAGTAAAAGTTGATGGTTGATATTGTAGCAACAACCACCACCATGCACAGTGTGACCGGAACGAAGAGTTTTATGACATGGCATGCACCATACTTCAGTTCCAACTGGTCCATAACGGCTTCGGCACCCTCTGCTGGAGGTGGTGCATTTGATCTATTTGGCTCTGGCCTCCTCGGCTGACTGGGCCCAGCACCATCACTCTGTTCCACACTCTGAGTCAGTTCAAAAGAATTCATTAGTTCAGAAAAAACTGGGTAAAACTAAGTAGACACAATGAGGTAAATAGGTTAACAATGCCACAAAGCATGAGGACAAGCTAATTTTATTTTTTGTTAGTCGAGATAAAAATGACGAAGCGTACGCATTGCGATTGGATAGGCAGCGGCTGTGTAGGAGTAACGCCAATTGTTTTGCCACCCACTGCTGGCCAGTTTAACATAAAAGTGGTCGTTAACATACAGAACATGCATTCGCGTTACTCACGCCATAAGTGCGTTGGGGATCTGGTTTGGTTTTCTTCTTCCGCGCTATTCTCTCGGCGATTTCCCGATCGGCACGAGCTTCTGTGATGTGGCCGTCCATGAGTGCCGTGCGTTCGGTGGCCTCCTCTGACTCACTGCCTGTGTCACTCATTCATTAACCCTACAGCTTTCCCGCATTTCGTCATAAACAAACTAATTAAAACGTTGTTTGGTAAAAAGTATAGTTGAATACCTATAAATCTTTCTTTCCAAAAAAACTATTCAGTTATATGTGGTAAATGTCACAAATTTGATATGACACATGGTAATGCGACTGAATCTAATAGTATCAAAATCGAAAGTTCATCTCTCTTTTTTCACGTGTCACAAAATGGTCACCTAAACTGTCGGTTATCTTTTAACCTACCTATTTAAATTAGTCGAGAAATAATATAAATGCGTCTAGCAATGCTGTGACATTGACATTTAATAATTGCGTTCAGAAACCTAAAGTTAATTTTCGCTAAGTTCTGAAATTGCCTTGTAATAAAATAAGGATTTATTTATTTCACTATTAGAGCATTTCTAAAAAAGTTTGTACATTTCATTTACGACTCCGATTTGCGAAAAAAATTGCAGTTAGGTAGGGTAAATGATACTGAGCCTAAATAACATAGTCTCCCAAAATGTCCCAATTAATTTGTATGGAAACTTCCTTTTTTGTTACCACGAACGGAAGAATTTTGGTAACAAAAAAGGAAGTTTCCATACAAATTAATTGGGACATTTTGGGAGACTATGTTATTTAGGCTCAGTATCATTTACCTTACCTACCTGCAATTTTTTTCGCAAATCGGAGTCGTAAATGAAATGTACAAACTTTTTTAGAAATGCTCATTAACTAAATTAAAATAAAATTTATTGTAAATTGTCCTGTAATTGTTTATGTGCAATAAAGTATATTGTTTTCAATTAAAATTGTGAATATTAAACATTAAATAAATTGGACCAAAAATAAACCCGACAAAAATTAAACTAGGAATGATGTTACATTTTATTTAATTTTCTGTCATACGTTCATCTCTACAAATATATTGTGATGAGCTGATGAGTGATGAGATAGAAAATGGGATGTGGATATGATTGCTTTCCAAATAACATAATTATACGAAATGTAAAACGAAAGCTATCATAAATACTTAATAGATAATTCTTAAATTATTTAAACACTGGGATTATGCTATGGTTCCACAGGATTGAGTTGAGTGCTTAAAATCCACGTATACAGACAGACTAGGGAATGTCTATAAAGCTATAAACCACCACGCCGCCGGAAACGACTAGAAAGGGATACAGGAACGGGTAGTAATCAAAGATTCGTTTGTACTCCACCTGCACCTACAAAATGTTCTCTGCACATTTTCGAAAAAAGCGATATATTTTTGTTCATAGCTCCTGATTAAACTAAGTTTTATATTCTATAGTTTACTGCGGGGTGGTAGGCTTTGTGATGATAAAATGCGGTAAAATACGCAAAAGAACATAACGTTCACCGCAATGCTAGCAGATCGAGCCGGACTAATAACTATCAGAGATAATGTAGGATAGAGTAGGATTCTAATGTTCGGAGCCTATTCAATGCAATCTAGAAAGGAGCCAAGTTTGGCACAAAATTAATGTCGGCAGTCAAAGAAATTGATTGCCTTTAAATGAATATTGCGCTCTAACTTGTCAGCTTTCTTTAAAATAAGCAGATACAGTCAGCCTTATAAGTAGCTGTACATTTCAGTGATTTGTCACTGTACGTTGCTTGGACTGCTGCTCTATCTGTCAAAGGCATAAGGCGACAAGGTACCAAAGTGTGCAACAACTTTTAAGGCCGGTTGTTCTACCTGGGGCACGTTTTATAAAGCTACAAGTAACAAACAACTTTACACGTCTAAATTGGCAACACTGCTCAAATGGCTGGTCTGGTGTTGTCAAATGGAAACTTTTAACCTGTGAATTGTAATTTGTAGCTTTATAAAACTGGCCACTGCTTACATGATATTGTATCATATCATATATATAGCTGAGGCGACAGAAAACTGCCAAGCAAGGGCTCAAAATGCATTTAGAGGCAATCAACTGGTTTAATTAGAGATCTTTTTTTAGTAAAAACTCATTAAATGTGGCCAGCGCACTGTATTTCCAAATCATTACGAAGGTTTTGATTGTTACAATATTATTTCAGTAGACACATACAGAATGTTAATAAAGACAAATTAATATAATCTAGGAACTCCTTCAAATGTAGCTTATAGGTAAAGCCCCTCGGGAGTACCCTCTTTCTTGCGGTACAGGACGCTTTCTTTGGACTTTTTGAAGTCTTCATTGGTGACTTTCATTCGTCGCTCTCTAAGCGCCATTAGTCCAGCCTCTGTACATATAGCCTGGGAAAAAGACAGAATATTTTAGAGTTCTTATTTCTTATTTCCATACCCTATGGTGTGTATATTCCGGTTCGTCAAAAACGGCGCTATGTTGTTACTATGACCCCGTCTTTTGTTTACGCAACGACACCGTATTTTACGCAGCAGGTGGGTTGCACCTTTATTTTGAAACCATCAACAATTACATCGCAAAGTAAAGGAGATAACAAATAAATCAATGACAGTACGGTCTGTGAGCAATTAGAAAGTGCTTCGGGGTTGTACTTATCTTTCATTCGCTCTTAATAAAAGCGTATCAGATTGAGTGAGAGACTAGTACAAACCGGAAGCACCTTCTAAGAGCTATCGCACTGTAAACCTACCTTTTAAAAAGTTTAAAATGTAAGTAGGGATTGGTTATTCTTATTTTCATATATTTTCAAAAGCAAATTTAAAAGTTATGATATAGCCGACCATAATAAATTGTCGGGTAAAATATGTACGGTTATTATTTATTGTACCTTAATATCTGCACCAGAGAGATCATCTTTCGACATAATAAGCTCGGATAAGTTAACATCATCAGCCAGCGTCATCCTGGAGGTGTGGATGGTGAAGATCCTCCTCTTGGTCTTCTCGTCAGGCAGGGGGAACTCGATCTTCCTGTCGATACGCCCGGGACGAATCAGAGCTGGATCTAAGGTTTCTATGCGATTGGTAGCCATGATAACCTGTTTAAAAAAAAACAAAGTCAAAAAAAAGATGATATTGGTTGAAAAAACTTATTCACATAGATTCAGAAATATGACCAATTGTAAATACGTCCTGCCTCAAATATGTACAGTTTACAATATAATTTATAATGGTCTTCATTAGTATTAGACTACATCCACTTGAGCGAATTTAAATTTGCTCATAATTTATAATGGAAAAAATTCCATTGGAACTTAATTAATTTATAACAAAAACAAACATGATTAAAATATTTTTCAGCAAAAGTACATTTTGACTAAATTCACTTGGGATACTATTACTTTTGATCCAACTTCCGAATAATCATTTCAAGTGGTCGATTTTCCATTTGTACCTAATGAAATGACAGTGTACATTATATATGTATCTATTTTTTTCATTTTTTTATGTTCACCGTCTATGATCGTTATTTACAACACACCGCCTGCTGAGGGCTGAGCTAGTCATTTAGTATTTGGTCAAGGCACAATAATGATTTTGATGGTTTATGAAGAGGTTTACTCACTTTTACATCACCCCGGGAATCAAATCCATCTAGTTGATTAAGGAGCTCCAACATAGTCCTTTGAATTTCTCTTTCACCTCCCGAATTTGAATCATATCTGAAAATAAATAAAAGAATTTAAAAAAATAGTCTAATCTATCAATAAACAGAACAGATTGCATTGATTAGGAATTTAGCGTATTGAGCAATAGTACCTAAATATGCCATAGAGGATGATGATAGGTGCACCTTAAGGCCTACGCAATACAAACCACCCATATTTTAAAGCCCTTAGTCATAAAAGCACAATAAACCAATTTTAGTTAGTGTTTTTTGGCCTTTTCTGTCAAATTCAAATGCTATAATAACAGATAAGGACGGAGCATATTTCAAGCACTTTAGCTGCGCGTTTATGAATATGAGGCTTAATCTTTTCTCTAGACAAAAAGACAAACTGTCCGCCCCCAATGTTAATCAATTAAATGGCTCTGGAATCGATCCGAATCCTACCTTTTTGTTCCGACTGCATCAATTTCATCTATAAAGACAATTGAGGGCGCATGTTCCTCCGCCACCCGAAACAGCTCTCTCACTAACTTGGGCCCATCTCCCTGGAAGGCAAAATCAATTTTAGAAAATAGTAAGTATCAATATATCAATTAGATTGAGAAATTCCAAATGTAACACTATTATTTGTGGGGTGTGTGGGAAGTTGTATCTCATTACTCTAATTCTGCTAAAAGTAAACTTCGAAAATTTTCTTTAAGCAGTCAATAAAATTACCTTAACTTCTAACATATAAATTTCTTGTGTCACAGTGTTTCTTCTGAAATGTTGTGTGTATAAACGATTTTTATGAAATTTAATGTGTACTAGACACTCTAATCTACTGTATAAAGTAGGTCTAAGAATAGGTTGTAAAGTATATTTTATAAGGGTTGTATACATGGTGGGGCCTGTAACTAGAGCAAAAATTAAAAATGTAGATTCTTCTCCTCAAACTAGCGGTTTGAATTTTATTACATTTTAAAGTTAATTCGAACACGCAATGTACACACAGCAACACATCTAGCTATACACTTCAGAAATCTGAAATATTGCATGAAAGAGAGTCGCACTAGAATGCGTATGTGGTTGACATAATACACATATATATATATATATATAAGCCTATTTTCCAATTCCTTGGGGAGCTTTAGAGCTCTAGGCCTCTTCTGGCTTTTTACTTTTCAAATATTTATTTATATCTTTATTGAATTTTTTTCCTATCTTTAATCAATATTTTGTTGTGATTTCTTACAGTTTTCTTTTTTGCCAGAAGGTTGTGGTCTTTTTCCCCCTCTGTGACCAGCTAGTAGTTTTAGTTGTTGTTGGTGTTATGCAATTTAATATTGCAACATATGTGACGTTTTTGCGTTTTTGTTGTGAATTTTGTTCATTTTCAGTTTGATGTTTTATTTCCTTTCGTGTTCCAGTTTTCATTGTTATAGTATTATCAGTAGTATTTGCAATAGGAGTAGTACTAGTTGGTTTTAGTACTTATGTATGTTTCCTTTGGCTGCTATGAAAGCTTATTATCTAAGTTTGTAATTGACCTGGGTCTCATGTTGGTGAACGCATCTGGTTTGTTTATTTTCTTGGGTTGACTTAGGTTGGTGGTTTCGCGTCTGTGGCTGGTAACTTGGGATGTAGCCGACGCAGGTGATATTGTTGGTGAGCGTTTACGTTTCTCAGTTGTGGTTTCCCTCACAACAAGTTGATCGTATTGAATGTGAGCTATCTTCCCCTTTTTGCGCTCTTCTTTCAGTTGTGCAATTAGTTCTTTCCTTTTGCTCAACACCTCTTTTGGAAAATCTTCGGTCGCGTAGATACCCTTTGTGAATTTCTTGTTATTTTTAAGAATTTCTATTTTTCTCCATGCTAAGGTGAGCGAAATGAGAATTGGTCTGATTTTGCCAGTGCACGATATTCCTAGGCATCGGACATTACTTACTTCCCATTTATCAAACATCTCTAGAGAAGCATTTTTACTAAGCTCGTTAAGGTTTTTCAAAGTTAGATCAAGAAGTTCAGTAAATTTTGTTTCATTTTCCTCTATACCAAACAGGATTAAGTTATTCTTCCTTTGTTCTCTTTCTATCATGTTTACTTTTGATTTCAGTGTCTGTACTTCGTTTTTTATTTGGTTATTTTCTTCCAGAAGAGATCCAAGTTTTTCATCAATAGCCTTGTTTATGTGATCCGTTAATTTCTCTGTGACTTTTTCCGTGACGGATTCTGTAATTATAACAGTTTGCTTCCGCATGTCTTCTCTGAGGGTGTCTAATAGCATTTGTAATTGTTGATCCATTGTGTTGTTATTTTCCTCAGTGTTATATTATTTATTTAAAAAACTACTATTTAGTAGTATTTATATGACACCGGTCACACTTTCAGTGCTGGCAACCCCTGCAGTAAATTGTTGTAGTCATAAACGATTTATTTATTGTAGCAACATTGGCACCTGTCAACGGAAGTCACTACATTTCGTTTATTTTTTTGTAAGTAAGGTGGGTACTTTTAACTTCGACCTAAGCGTTTTCGGTTTGTTTTAAGCACTTTCTAGTCCTTTGCACGTGTTTCGCTTAATATTCCAATGTTTTTTCCTTCACATGTATTGTTGGGCACACACTGGTAGAAGTTTTATAGTGACACACTCAGTAATTACAGTAAGTATCTTTTAAAATCGCGGACACAAATTCCGACACTCCTTGCTTGTACACTGTCAACTGTCAATACACATATATACATCTCTTTCTTTTTCTCTCTGCTCTGTCTTTAATGGTTAGTTAGGCGTGATGTTGTGTGTACTATGAAATTTATTATGTCTGTAGGGCGACTAGACTGACAGGCGATGTCAATTAGACGGAGTTTTAAGTACATTGAAAATACTATTTACTTTGTTTGAAAAAAGAACAATCTAAAAACTTTATGATTTTAAAAAGTTGCTAAACAAAAGTTGTCGAGTTTGAGGAGTAGAATCTACGTTTTAATTTTTTCTTTAGATACAGGCCCCACCCTATAAAAAAAATTACAGGGTACAGCTAGTTTTAACATTAAAAACTCACCAAATACTTTTGTATAAGTTCAGAGCCCACTACACGAAGGAAAGTGGCAGAGGTTTGGTTGGCCACAGCTTTGGCTAGCAGAGTCTTGCCAGTGCCCGGAGGGCCATACAAGATGACTCCCTTAGGTGGCTTGATGCCCATCTCTTCATAATACTCCGGATGAGTTAGGGGAAGCTCCACTGACTCCTATCCAAAGAATGAGATTGGTTTTATTGAATTCCCAATAAACACATAAATTGCAAAAGATCTGACCAGATTCCACTAACTAGATTGAGATGTCATGTTGTTTATCCCTTACAGCACACAATGATACGATCATGCAGGTTAATAAACCTTTTTGCATGGCCAAAAAATTACCAAAAGACAAATAAATTTAAACCTTCAACACAAAACAATACAATACAATTTTTTTCTAAGGAAGATTCAAAGTCAAGTCAGTCTGAAAGGGTTATGGACTACACTTCAAATATACTTTAAATTTCAAATTGGGAATTGATGAATAAAAGAAAATTTACACAAACCTTGATTTCCTGAATTTGTGTGTCCAGCCCACCAATATCAGCATAGGTCTCTTGTGGAGCTTTTTCTAGTTTCATGACAGACACCATAGGGTCCGTGTCATCACCCAAGACCCCCACTACTGCATGCACCTACACGCAGATCTTATTAGAATAGACTGATTAGGCTATCCATGAATGCTACCAGCATTACCTGCCGACCGCCTGTTGTATGCCAATTAAATAAGCTGAATTCAATTAAAGTGGTGGTGGTGCCCGCTTAAGACCCAACTGTCACCATGTTTAACTCACTAATTTAGTCAAATTCAATTCTTTGACAGCTACTGTCCAATATTTTGTTCAATAAAATTATTTTATGCTATGAAATACAAGATAACTGTATAAAACAGTACAAAATTACATGCACAATTTATAACATGAAACTTGATTTATTTGGGATCAGGATTTACACTAGATAAGAACCCTGTAGATGCTAAGGATAACCTATTTGCTGAACTAAATTATATAAGTGAGAGGTATAGTGAAACTAGTAAATATGTGTACATTTTAGTACCTTGTCGCTTTAATTGCTGTGACAATTCATATATGGCAGTTAACATGACATTAAATAGAAGTATAAAAGTGTACACATATGAACTCCACTGTACACACAATGAACCTTACCTTATGGTTTAGCAACACTGAGCAGCCAGGCTCGAGTTGGTCCTTATCCACAAAGGACAGGATGCTCACATAGTGCTCACTGCCCACAGAAGTAGACACTATAGCATGATTATCATCTATGATCTCCTCCAGGTTGCCCACAGACATAGGTGTTCCTCTCAGGTCATCAACCTAGTACGACAAATACAAACAATGGAATTGGTAGGAAACAATGTTGCATTGTTACAAGAATCACAATTACTACAAATGTTAAATAAAAAAATGAACAACTCTTAAACAAGCTTGATTTAACAAATTAAGGGATACTTCAAACATATAGGTATGTATAGAAACACTTTCAAAATTAAAAAACAATTAATGAATGAATGATTCTATTTAATATTTAATGTAATTTGGGAAAATTAAATAGGTGAACTAATACCTTAGACCTTTCTTCTTCGATCTTCTCCTCCTGGGGCTTCAGCCTCTCTTGGTTTCGGATGAATTCCTCCTCCATCAACAAGTAGTCCTTTATCCTTTCTAATTTCAACAACTTCAATCTGCATCTGGTGTGTGGCGTGACTTGAGGCAGCTTCAACGCGGCGTCGGGGCCCTTCGCCTTGCGCTTCTTCTTGCCAACCCTTGTGGGGATCGGAGGCTCGTACTTCTTCTTTTTATCCTTGTCATCTTTCTTGTCACCACCGCTACCTCCGCCAGATTGATTCTGACCCTAATATTTAAGAAAAATATGTTGACGTCATTTATCCAGTATAAATCTTGAATAAATATAATGTAATGTTGTACAAAATCTTACCATTCTTAGTCTTTAAAACGAATTTATTTTACTAACAAATTCACAAAATAATAACCTGTATGACAGGCATTCACAGACTATGCTATGTCAAGCGATTACAAGGCGATTTTTTTACTTTTAATTTTGATATTTGGTAGTGCTTCACTTAATCGAAAACCACAAAGTTAAATTATCGGTTTTTTGTGCAAATGCTTTCAATTCTAGAGTGACTCGAGATAAAGTTACATGTAAAAAAATGTAGCGCATTTCGAATGAAGTTTGGAGTAGCTTGAGAATAGGGGACTAGCAAACAGTGTGAACAGTGTCGCAAAACGCTTGACAAAACACAAACAGCTTTTGCTGCGGTTACTAAACGAAACGTAACTCTGTTATTTGACGTGTCGTCTCATCGTGTTCGAGTCTTGTCACTTCAGTTTCATTGATGTTGTGGAAAAATATTGAAATATAAAGTGTACAGTGTATAATATTTAGAGTTTTGTCAAACAAAACAGCTTAAGATGTCACAAATTTATTAAATAATCTTTTGTCAAGGCATCGGACGTTGTAAATATTCTTTACGTAGTAAGGAAACAATAATAATTCAAGATGGTATTAGCAGATTTAGGTCGGAAAATCACGACTGCCTTACAGTCCCTTAGTCGGGCTACCATCATCAATGAAGAGGTAAATTAGCATTAATGACAATGAAATAATGTTAGCTTGAACGTCATTTAGCTTTATTGCTTAATTGTAAAATTTGTCACACAGGTTTTAAATTCTATGCTGAAAGAGATATGTGCTGCGCTCCTGGAAGCAGATGTTAATATTCGCCTGGTGAAGAACCTCCGTGAGAATGTCCGCGCCGTTATTGACTTCGACGAGATGGCGGGAGGGCTCAACAAGCGGCGGATGATCCAGTCTGCTGTGTTCAAAGAACTCGTCAAGGTTTGTACACTCACCAAACTAAACTAGGTACTCTAAGTCTCATTAGTAACGAGAATTCTTCAATATTTAAATCAAATCTAATAAGTTAATATTTTAATTCATATAAGGTAAGTATGCAGGTACTTTCACACATATTATTTTAATTAGATGTAATTCTTAAACTCAAACTCACAATATTTATATTAGACGAAAAACAAAACAACACAACAAATATAATCAGACATTTAATCAAAAAAAGTAAAAGAATATAACATAAAGACATGTATATACAAGTGGCGAATGTAGACATTGAACTGTAGTGTGAAGTCAACATTTTATACTAATGTTACATATCTCATGGAGAGAATTATTTGACTCTATTGCATGTACTTTGAATTTCAGCTTGTTGACCCAGGAGTGAGGCCTTATCAGCCAATAAAGGGGAAGCCCAATATCATCATGTTTGTGGGGCTGCAGGGGTCTGGAAAAACCACAACTTGTACAAAGTTGGCATACCACTACTTAAGGAAAAATTGGAAGTCGAGTTTAGTGTGTGCTGACACATTCAGGGCTGGTGCCTATGATCAAGTCAAACAGAATTGTACTAAAGCCAGAATACCCTTTTATGGAAGGTAAATATTGAAAGTTATTGCCAGGGCCCGTAATTTTCATGCCGTTGACGTAAAAATGACGTCACGCTACATACAGTATGATTCCAATTAGTATTTCGTCATAATTATTATTGTCAACCTCTTTAGTTGACCGGTATCGATGAAATAATCAGTACAATGAAGTTTAACTGAATCTTACTGTCACTCAAATAAAGAACAAATAGTCAGTTTATTAAATAATTCATACTTATGTTCATTAGATTTTAATAGTGTCTTAGTTATTGTTTTCATTTGCTATTGTTACAGGAGTTTTGTAACAAATATCTGTTTTTAATCGTAAACGAGAATAACGATTATTGTACTAATTGTAATCAAAATACAACATCAAAAATCAGCACTGTCACAACACATGCAAAAAACTAAATATATTGAAAGAGAAGAACGAAATTTAACACAAAAGGTGTTTAACCTACAAATTTTATGATGCATCAGGAGCATAGAATACAAAACAAATAGTTTCATTTACATTTTATGTAGAGGGGTGGCTGAAAAGTTATCTACCTAGCCTATGTGTAGTTAAAAAAAAAATACTGGCCACTATGAATTAATTTTTATTGACTGTTCTTTATTCAAAATTTTGCACACTCATTTGTTTGTTGCTTTTCATTTGTTTTTTGCACGTCATTGCTTGCATCATGTGGCTTGAAAAAACAAATTTGATTAAAATTGAGCAGCGTGCAGTAATAAAATTTCTTTCTAAGGAAGGTAATACGCCGCCATCCCAGATCAAACAGCGTATGTTACCTGTATTTGGTGATTTGTGCCCTTCCGATTTTACCATAAAGTTCTGGTGTAAACAGTTTAAATCAGGTCGTGAGGGCCTAGAAGACGATCCTCGTAGCGGACGACCAATTTCTGCTGTCACTTAAGAAAACGTAGCCAAAGTGAAAAAAAAAATTCTAGAAGACCGACGGGTGAAACAGTGGGAGATAGCCAGAGATGTGGGCATAAGTAAGGAACGGGTAAACGAAATATTTCATAGTCATTTAAATATGTTTAAGGTAAGTGCACGCTGGGTCCCAAAAATGCTGACTCCGTTAGACAAAGACAGACGTGTCAGATGTTGTGAGGAGTTTTTAGACATGAGTCGCGGGAAAGAGGAAGAAATTGTTTCCAGGATTGTGACGTGTGATGAGACTTGGATTAGATAATGGGACCCAAAAAGTAAACAAGAGTCCCTACAATGGAAATTCAAAGACGAAAAGCCTCCTCGGAAGTTTAAGGTTCGTCCTTCGGCTAGTAAACTCATGGCGAAAATTTTTTGGGATTCAGAAGGAATTTGGCTCATTGATTATTGGCCAAAAAAAACGACAGTGAATGACAATTATGACGCAAATTTACTTTGCCAGCTGAAGCACGCTATAAAAGAAAAAAGGAGAGGCAAACTCGGCAAAGGAATTTTGATTTTGCACGACAATGCACCTGTGCATACGGCTCGCACAACACAGCTCGCCATGACCAGAAATGGCTTCGATGTCATAAACCATCTCCCTTACAGCCCAGATTTAGCCCCCTGTGACTATTTCCTATTCAGACTTCTGAAGCAAAATCTCAGGGGGCGTAGATTTTCTACCGATGATGAGATGATAGCCGCGGTGAACGACTATTTTGACGAGAAACCGAAAGATATTTTTTTTAACGGTTTAATTTCATTATTTGACAAGTGTAACAAGTGCATTTCGGTAGAAGGGGACTACATAGAAAAATAAAAAAAAACCAGCCAGCTACGTCTTTTCTTTCATAGTCAGGTAGATAACTTTTCAGCCACCCCTCGTATCAAGTAGGAATTTATTTTTCTACGCGTCAATAAATGACTAGACTCAGGTTGTACATGATTAAATGATTGACGACTGATGGTTAATAATTACAATAAAGCAATATGAAATCATACTCTATGTAGCGTGACGTCATTTTTGCGTCAGCGGCATGAAACGGGCCCTGGTTATTGCATTTATTTATAAGCCGCATATTTATATACAGGTTGTCCTCAAAAAATCCCTAATTAGTATTCATGTAAATGATGGTAAATTTCAGAAAAGTTTTGACTTAACTTCAATAAAAGACTAATATATTAAGTTAGCTCATTCAAATACTCCTTAATACTATAAAAACAAATTTCCTGCAGCCATTCTGTTAAGGTTCTCTTAAAAAAGTTCTTATTTTCTAATTTGATATGGTCAGCGAATCTATTATAGCGAAGTACACACATATTCTAACAATTTTAATATAATTGAGGATTTAAATCATCTGCACATCTACCACATCTTCTATTGACAACAAAGTATTAATTTTTGAAAAGGTGTTCTGAAAAAAAAACATGGTTTCTTTTGACAAAAAGTCAAAAGAATACATTTTTTTTTAGTTATTTACTTTGAGAAACAAAAATGAATATTATCAGTGTGCTACACACGTTTTGGACTAGTGGTCGGAATAGTTACTTCCTCGTGGTCATACTAATTTGTCCTACTAGTCAAAAAGTGAACCTAGATTTGATCACTAAATACTAATTATGGTTGTAAAAGTAGGTAGGTTAGGTTCGTTAGGTATCTTCAGATGCCCGAAGGGCAAAACCACTTAGAAGCAGGAGCTCCGCCCTTGGGCGGGGCTCCGTCGAAAGTCAGTAGGACAAAAATAGTATGACCACGAGGAAACGGCCGTCGGAATATGACATCATTTTGTTTGTTACCGCGTTTTGCTAGCACTACCTGAGATATTGAAAAGACCATGTGGCGTTTAAGCTCTTTAGCCATAAGCAGAAATTTGTTTACTTACTCAGTAAATAATGAACATTATAATAAAATAGTTTGCTTTCACTCAAAGGCATGTTTTTTTTTCAGAACACAATTTTAAAAAGTTCCTGTTTTAATTTTCTGGCTTGTCTCAGATTTTCACTATTGTAACAGGCTAGTTAGAAATGGATGAGCAACAAACATGTCGCGTGAAGGGTGTTGTTAATGTTGCTTTCCTATAACATAACAATATAAGTAATTGATATTATTTCTTTCAATTGTAACGCTTTGTGGTGTGCAATAAAGAGTATTGTATTGTTGTATGTATAATAACAATTAATATTCTATTCAATTCATCCCATAATAGTGTGATGTTTGGTTTTCAGTTACACAGAAGTAGATCCCGTGGTTATTGCCACTACCGGTGTGGAGATGTTCAAGAAGGAGGGCTTCGAGATGATCATTGTGGACACGAGTGGGCGGCATAAGCAAGAGGAGTCTCTATTTGAGGAGATGTTGGCAGTTGCTAATGCTATTGTGAGTAATAAGTAATAAAAATTCTACATACCCTCCTTTCGTTGCTATAGTAAGGTATCATCAGTATCATCACTGATGTTGTAACTCAAAAAAAATTTAAATATGACTTCGATTTAAGAAGAACTGTAAAGGGAGAGTTTAGGAGTTCAGAGGTATGAATTATGTATGTGAAAGTATCTTACCAGTACCTTAATAACACTATAGCCAAAACATGTTTTTTGTGAGGGTGGATTTTTTTTATTTTTTTTTTCTTATATATCCTGCGTGCTTGGCAATCTGTTTCTATGAAACAATAATCCAATTTGATATCAGATGATATTCATCAGAAAGTTTTCTTTTTTCCCATTTAGTCTGTCTGCGAATCTAGTTGCCAGGTCCAACAAACTATTCCTCTTCAGACGGGAGAATTGCAGACTGCCTGATCCTTGGAGCTGCGAGGCTAATACATTCCTGTGATGTTTGAGTCGAGATTGGTAATTTTCACTGAATTTCAAAATTTCCTGCTTTACTGTTTTTAGGTTGAGGTCCAAGTTAACATATCTGTTGCTTATGTAAGGGGGTATCTTGAACATGATTCTCATAGTTTTGCTTTGAAAACGCTCCAGTATTTCAATATTACTGTGGCAGGCCGAACCCCACAGCTGTATGCCATACGTCCATATAGGCTTCAGAATGGTTTTGTATATTGCCATTTTGCTGGAGTCTGACATTTGCGACTTGTAACCCGTTAGCCAGTACATACTGCGAAGTTTGCAGTCCAGTTGCTTCCTCTTAGTCCATATATGTTTTCTCCATGTAAGGCGACGGTCGAGGTGCATACCCAGGTATTTGGCATCTTCGCTTTGTGGTATTTCTTCGTCGTACAGTTTAACGGGAGGGCAAGTTTTTCTACGAAGCGTAAATGTGACTTGTGCTGACTTGTCTTTGTTTGCTTTAATGCGCCATTTATCAAACCATTCTTCGACTAGAGTCATGTGAGATTGGAGGTTCTCAGATGCTGCATTGTGATCCTCATGAACAGATAGCAAAGCAGTATCATCTGCATATGTCGCGGCTGAGGTGTGTTTTGTGGTTGGTAAATCTGCTGTATAGATTAGGTAGAGTACTGGCCCGAGGATACTACCTTGTGGGACACCTGATTTGATCGGGTGCATTTGTGAAGTTTCGGTGTTATACCTCACTTCATAGCATCTGTTCTCTAGGTACGATCTAAAGATTTGGAAAAACGAGTGGGGTAGAGTCTGTTTGATTTTAGATAGTAATCCATCATGCCAAACCTTGTCGAATGCTTGACTGATATCTATAAATGCAGCGGAGCAATATTGTTTGCTCTCGAAGGTTCGATATATGATGTCTACCAGCCGATGGACTTGCTCTATTGTTCCATGGCCCTCCCGAAATCCAAATTGATGTATAGGTATGATTTCTGACAGGTGTTCACGCATTCTATTCAGAATAATCCTTTCAAACATTTTGCCGACAACAGGTAAGAGACTTATGGGCCTATAAGAGGACACTTCTTGCGGACATTTACCTGGTTTTTGTACCATCACTACCTGTGCTATCTTCCATTGGTCAGGAAAGTAGGCCAGTCTAAGACATGCATTGAAGATGGCAGTTATAGTCAGAATTCCCTTATTAGGTAGGTGTTTTAACAGTGTGGCGTCTAATTGGTCGTATCCAGGAGATTTGCCTTCACGAAGACTACGGATATCGCTACAGACCTCTTGTGGTTATACACATTTTAGAGGTAGGCATAATTGGTTGGCTGTATCGATATTCGTTCTAACCTCCTGGTCATGCTCCACGTTAGGTGAGGGTGGAATTAAAAAAAAATACATGATAATTATTATAATTAACTTTCGTTGGCATTTCCTGTTGTGCAATATTAGCATTACCATTGTATGAATAACTTTTGACTTTGTTTTGTAGATTTTTACCTACAGTTAACTATTTATTTACTAACTGTGTCCAACTTATTGAACTATACAGGGGCAGTTGCTATCATTATCATGATCTTCCTAATAATTATTATATGAAAATTACCTTAAAACCTTAGGTGGAGCTGGATAACATACTGTGGGATACGGACTAGGGAATGCAATTACTGGCCAAATTTGAAAACCGGTAAATTACCGGTCTCTGTACATTTTTACCATTACCGGTAATCACATTGTTAAAAAGAAAATACTCGAAATCTTATATTTTTGGTACCAAAAGCACTTTTAAAACATATTTTAACATATCAGTCAATCTTCTATTCTTGAAATTGTTTAAATAACTACCTATCTAGTAGTCAAGGCCGCTTTAAACTTAATTTTCTGGTCAACAATCAACTTAAAAATATAAAATAAACGCTTCTACTTCTATACACCACAAAATCTACTTGTACATCAACCAATCGAAAGTATTAAGCCTATAGAATATGCAAACATACTCGTAAGGTTGTTGTTTTTTTCTTAAGTTAACTATTGGGTAGGCAGGTACAAACAGGTAAGTCGGTAGCGCGAGCGATAACATTAATAATTCATAAGTCAGTATAAGTATAAATAGTTAGTTAGAGTTTTAATCTGATATTTGCAACAGAATTTGCGCGTACAACGTTGTTTTGCGTTTTTTTTCTTTTAACACCATTCGGTAAATTACCGGTTATCTCTAAAATTTACCGGTAAATTACCGACGCCAGACGGGGCCGGTATTACCGGTAAACCGGTAATCCGGTTTACCGGTTTGCATTCCCTAGATGTGAAGCTGAACTGTCTTGATGTTTTACAGAAACCAGACAACATTATTTTCGTGATGGACGCCACAATAGGTCAAGCCTGCGAAGCACAAGCCCGAGCTTTCAAAGAAAAAGTAGACATTGGTTCAGTCATCATCACCAAGTTAGATGGACACGCCAAAGGTGGTGGCGCTCTTTCCGCGTAAGTTTTATTTTTACATTCTGCCTGCTTTTCATTAAACTTTGCAATTCTGAATTTATTGTTATCAACAGTGTGGCAGCAACACAGAGTCCCATCATCTTCATTGGTACAGGAGAGCACATTGACGATCTAGAACCGTTCAAAACTAAACCATTCATAAACAAGCTGCTGGGCATGGGGGACATCGAGGGTCTCCTGGACAAGGTCAACGAGCTGAAGCTGGACGACAACGACGAGCTTCTTGAGAAGCTTAAGCACGGCCAGTTCACCCTGAGGGCGATGTACGAACAGTTCCAGAACATCATGAAGATGGGCCCCTTCTCACAAATTATGGTGTGTATGATCCCTTACAAAATACCTACTACTTATGCTTACGAAATTATATTGATAATTGTCAGCTTGCCAGTCGTACAGCTTAGGGTTTCGGTCGTCATTTTAGGTATTTTACGTCAACTTTATAAAATCTCGAACAAAAATTGTTAACTTTCTTTTGGTGGCAATCATTCACAATTGATTCGCTGGATTGATTATGCGTTTTTTAAACACCCTTTGTCTTCTAGGAGATCCGAGTTTTTTTAGCCCAGCACCTTATATCGTATTTATATAATAGCTATAATTCATTGGATAGTAAGATCTACAACAAAGCCAAAATATAATTACGGCGATGAAAATGAAAGATAGGCTAAAACAAATTAAAAATAGCCCCAGCAGATTCATTTAGTATGAGTAACGACTTACGCAAGCATTAAGTATAAATAAATACAAACTTGACTTCATACATCCTGAAATTATCCTTAGCTAGATCGATATTGATTATCTTATTCGTCAAAAATTACAAACGCGCGAATTGTTTTTTTGCTGCGGCGGAGCGTACGTATCGTCGTATGTGGGTGTATGGGCGAACTCAGAAGTAGCTGTACATTCAATTACCTTATTGCAACTCAATAGCTAAATACCAACCACTCTGACTTTAATACGTTACTGGGCTAAGGTAGTAAAATTTAGTATATCAATAGCTGCGACAAGGTACATAAATGCATAGATATTGCTGAGTTCGACCGTACACTGACACGTGACGATGTTTGCGTGACTTCTCATCTACAAGGACAATGTGGCTTTTTCTTTGTATGGAGATTTCCTCATTCATGTGATAAGTAATATATTTTGTTAAAAAGGTGCAAATTATTGCCAATAACTACTTTTTGCAGGGCATGATCCCAGGTTTTTCTCAAGACTTAATGTCGAAAGGCAGCGAGCAAGAGTCAATGGCTAAGCTGAAGCGGCTGATGACGATCATGGACTCGATGAACGAGGGCGAGCTGGACCACCGTGACGGCGCCAAGCTATTCTCCAAGCAGCCCACGCGGGTCACGCGAGTCGCGCAGGGCGCCGGCGTCACCGAGCGCGACGTCAAGGACCTGATCGCCCAGTACACCAAATTCGCAGCCGTCGTCAAGAAAATGGGCGGCATCAAAGGTTTATTCAAAGGCGGCGACATGGCAAAGAACGTCAACCAAACGCAGATGGCGAAACTCAACCAACAAATGGCTAAGATGATGGACCCCAGAATTCTACAACAGATGGGCGGCATGTCCGGACTTCACAACATGATGAGGCAATTGCAACAAGGCTCCAGTGGGATGAATAGTTTAATGGGGGGCAAATAGTTTTAAGGTCATGGCACCGAACTGTAATTAAACCATATGATAACCAATAAAGTACTGAATACGGTGTCTTTTTTTTATCCATTCCTGTCTAACTTGTTGACAGAAATCAAACATATCCTTGATAATCAAGCCGCCTACTCAGTTTCAAATTATCTTACAACATTGGTGTATTACGCGGGGTTAATAGCAACTATTGTGTATAATAACATGAAATTAATCTAAACCTGGATATTATGGAGCTAACGTAACTTCGCACTTGTATTTTCAAGTAGCTATACCACCACATCGGTGGTACATGCTCATTGTGAATCAAGCCAAGGATACACTAGGGGACAAATGTCCCACGACATGTGTCGGCGACATGTCAAGCGAAGCCGGCCGATTTCGCGTGACATATCTGGCGACATCGCGCGACTTATATCCGCAGCGACGTCAGGCGAAATCGTGCTACTTTGCCAAACTTCGCCTGACATATCTGGCGACATCGCGCGACTTATGTCTACTACTACTACACTTGTCACGCGATGTTGCCAGACATGTCGAGCGAAGTCCGGCAACGTCGCGCCACTTCATCTGATGTCACTGGCGACACGTGTCGCGCGATGTTGCCAGACCAGTCGAGCGAAGTCTGGCAACGTCGCGACACTTCACCCGACGTCGCTGGCGACACGTGTCGTGGGACATTTGCCCCGTAGTGTATCCCTGGCTTCAGCCTTTAGGCACAGCTAGAAGTGAGACTACCCAAATATAAATAGACCTATATTAAAATGTGTTAATGCTTTTCAAACTTTAAAATAATTAGCCACATATACATTTTAGCTTTTATTAGACTTCAAACACGGGGGGCAGCCTAAAAGTGGCAGTACGCTCGTATGTACCTAATTGATTGGTTTTGGTGGTTAGGGACGTTGTTACTAGTAATTCAATCATTTTTTTCTCGGAATGGCTTCTGTCCATGGATATGGACAACTTTACCAGTGTCTGAGTTTGAGGCTCTAGCCGGTGATCGCTAAATGGGCTCTACATTCACGCGCGAACGCAATACGCGAACGCGAGAGTGTGGATGAGGAGGGCGTCCGCGGGTTCGCGCATTGTTGTCGGTACTTTGGCCCGCGTCAAAAGGCCAGGGGCTCTAAGTAAACTTCGAACTTCGAATCGGCTCCTTACTTTCTTGCGAAATAGCTACGCGTCGAGTGCAAAAGGGATAGCAATAGATGAAGTTCGAATTACGGACTTCAAAGTAGAGCACCTGCGAACACAACAAGGCCACATTCACGCGCAACTTTTATAAAATATTAGCTCAATACCACTAATACTGGACAAAATATTACAAACATTGTTCTATTATATACGATGAATTCTCGTCATCCACCATCTTCATTTCCTCCATTTCTTTTTAATTTGTTTTTTACTTATAGACCTAGTTACACCGTCAAGCACGCGAATTGGACTGTGAACACTGCGAATTTGGAGCCTAGCCTAGAAGAGTGCACAAAGCGCCCATAATTTGTTTCCCGTACAGATTAAAAAGCCGAATCGTACCGTGTCAGCTGTCAAATTAAAAATACGTCAAAATGAAACGTCAAAATCAAATCCTAGTAGTCCTTTAAAAAATACACATTTTGGTGAGATATGTTGCACTGTAATTGAAAAATTCAGTAATGATCACTAGCCGTATAATTGGTTTTAACTTGAGTCAATATTCGAAAGTAAGGGTAGTATAATACAGACATCCTTTCATTCTTCTTTCGATGTTGTTTAATTTGGAGGCTACAAAGTTAATGTTAAATTTTAGAGGTTTTATAGCAATACTATTCCTGAAAGGCGACGAGTTCGCTCAAGAGCAGACATGGAATTAAAAAGCCGGGAGAACCCTGTTGTCATCAAGTTAAATTCGCCGGAGTTCCACAGCATCTTTACTCAGGAGGTTATGGATCTTAAAAAGTTATTTGATAAATATCAACACGAGATAAGGATCGCCGGTGGAGCCGTGAGGTTTGTATTCTTAACTTACAAGGAAAGGTACACCCCACTGTCCAGGTGTGATTTAATTTATTTTAATGTATGTTAGAGTAGTCTAAAATAACAGACGCATTTTAGATGCCCAATCTCAACCTATTGGGTGAAATCGTCCTCCATATATTTGCTCAAACTCATATTTTCCTAAAAAAAATGCCCTTCAAAGTTGATATTATATAAGTTGAGATTAAGCAGCAAAAAAAAAGTGTGTATTATTATATCTACCGTTTATCAAAATAAGTTAAATTGAAGCTGGACAGTTGGGCACCTTTCCTTGTTAGATGTCTATACTATGACAATAATAACACAAAAACATATTAATAATTTATAGAGATCTGCTTATGGGCCAGCAAGCAAAAGACCTTGACTTTGCTACTACAGCGACGCCACAGCAAATGAAAGACTTGTTCACCGCAGAAAACATAAGGATGATTAACATGAGCGGTGAGAAGCATGGGACTATCACACCAAGAATCAATGACAAGGAAAATTTTGAGGTAACTACACTCAGAGTGGATATGATCACAGATGGACGGCATGCTGAGGTTGCATTTACCATGGACTGGAAACTTGACGCTAATAGAAGAGATCTCACTATAAACTCTATGTTTTTAGGTATGTTATTTGTTATTTTTTTGATCAGTTCAAATGCTAGTTTCAAATAGGTGCTGCTTGGCCCAGACTTTAAATACCTATTCAATACTGTAGATTTTTCGAAAAATAGAGCTAAGGCTAGTGTATTAATTATAGTCATACTTTTCTTATAGACATTAATAGTTAAAAATTATTTGTAATAACAAACAAATTATACAATCAAATATACACAAATAAGAAATAAATCTAAATTCATAACAGATAATATGCTCCCAATTTAGACAAATACTGTGTATGGCACAAGATTCAAATTATTTATTTTCATATTTTTTTTATTTACAGGGTTTGATGGAAGTGTATATGACTATTTCTTTGGTTATGAAGATTTGAAAAGGCGAAGAGTAGCTTTTGTTGGTGATGCTGATGTGAGAATAAAGGAGGATTATCTTAGAATCATGCGCTACTTTCGCTTTTATGGGCGGATTGCTGAAAAACCTGATGATCATGAAAGGGAAACTCTTGAAGTCATTAAATCCAACGCTGAAGGTCTACAAAATGTATCTGGGGAAAGGATTTGGATGGAACTCAAGAAAATACTTCAGGGGTCATTTTCTGGTGCTCTGTTAAAGACAATGTTGGATGTTGGAATTGGGAAACATATTGGTAATTACATTTCTTACTTTGACAGACTTTGGTTGGTGGACGGTTAATGTTAACAATTTTGAAATCTTTGCAGGATTGTCTCTAGAACCTAATATAGAGGAACTGGATAGAGTTTTGATTAGGGGCAGGCACTTGGGCTTACATCCAATGAGTTATTTAGCAGCTCTACTTAGGGACATGGATGAAGTAACAGTTCTACAGAGAAGGCTTAAGTTCTCAGGATATGACAGAGAAATGTTGTATTACATTGTTGAGCACAGGGAGAACAAGGAAGGTCTTAGACCTATGCTGTGAGTACCAATTCAAATAACTTGGTTATGTTTCGTGACAATCAATCATGGTTGTTGTTGTTTATAACCTGAAGTCCATTTCCTTTTTTGTGACCAAGTGACACAAGTATGTAATGGTTTGTATTCTAATTAAAATCCTTTTAATTTTTTAGGCCCTATGAGAAATTAGTCTTAAACACCAAAATAAAACAAAAAGATGCTGTGGACTATGTTCGAGAAGTGCTAAAATATAGAGGAGAGGAGAAACTACTAGAAGATTTTAATAAATGGGAAATTCCCAGATTCCCTATGAGTGGTAAAATCCTTAAAGATAATGGTGTGCCACCTGGCAAGATGTATGGCCCTATAATTTCTAAACTGAAGGATATTTGGATTGTTAACAACTACACACAGTCAGCAGAAGACTTGGCAAAACTTATACCTGGAATTATAGAAAAAATAGAGATGAAAAAATAAATGAAACTTAATAAGCAAGTATATTATTTAACTGATTTGCATAAATTACATAAAATATTTAAGTGATTTTGAACAATATTATAGTGACTTGTTAAGTAGATTCATAAATGCTTAGACTGAAGTGCGATTGGGAGGAGTGTACGGTTCATATTTGTCACAGCCATCATCATCATCCCTGTGCTCCAGGAAGCAACGTTTGCAGAATAAGTATCGGCAGCCAACACATCGCATGGTTGCATCTTCATTGCATATCTCACAAAACGGTAACTCATCATTGGCTGATGGACTTATGTCATCATCAAGGAGCGCCTCTGTTTTTAACTGAAATATATACCAATAGATTATTTGTTAGTAATTCAAATACTGGACATAATATTAAAATTGATATGCATCTTCTGCTAAATACCTTTTCTATTATTTTCTTCACAGTATCTTCTTCATCCTCAGAAATGTCATCTTCTGGTTTTGCCTTTGTTGTTACAGATGGACCTTCGTTTCCTTTTAAATGCTGCAGTCTAGTCTCCATGTTAGTAACCAAATCATTAAACTCTGAATTGTATTTAGTGTCCATGTTTGTTTGGTCTTGATATTGCTTGAGTAAGTCCTCTATTTGTTCCTGTTCTGATCTTGTATCTGCTGTGACCGGCACAGGCTATAAGAAAAAAGTAAATAAAATAATGCCCTTCACAATTAATTAAAATCAGATATACTTTCATGAATTTTATTTTTATTACTTTAGATTGTAGTGTAGTAACAGGGACACCCCGTAGTTTTGCCAATCGATCAAGCAGTTCTCCATCGGATGTTGAAGGGACATCACCTTTGATATTTTGTAGGCGTCTTGATATTGTTTCTTCAGACGTTTCCTCTGTTTTACTTTCTTTCAACTTGTGTAATCTCTCTTGGATTTCTTTATCTTTAGTGTTTACCACGGTACTGCTACCCTCAGGGCCCAAAGTATGGCTCATTGCACCAATATGCCTAATAAATTCACAAAAATATAACAATACATTTTGCCAATTGTGTCTGTAAATAGTCTGTGCCAAAAAATAATTATGCTAAAAATGTTAAGAAACCAAACCATGTAAAACAGATGTTTTAGTGTTCTCCTTCTATTGCCTGCCAAACTACCCATATCACATATATCACATATCAGATTCTATAACATAACCCCTAGCTAGTTTCCTAGATGGGGACACTACCAACTAGTCTAATTGTGGTAGGTATATAGATTTAATTTAATACTGATTTTGATTATGACAAATACTCAAGGATAATGGTTAAAAAAAGGACTAGAATCAATACTTTGATCCTGTTTAGCTAAAGATATCATACCCACTCAAATGTATAATATGAATGATTCATACCCAAAAGAGTTATGCCCAACCCTTATTAATCATTGTAAGTGATGAGCCAATGAGAGTGTACAAATGTAGTGAATAATCCTTTCCCATCGTTTTTAGTCAGATAACATCGTATTTATCTTGCTTTCTCAGTTGGCTTATTGATGGGTACTGAAGCTAATTGATCTAATGAAACTAATCTGACAAAAAACGATGGTAAAGGATTACTCACTACATCTGTACAAGGTTAAGGTAAATCTGGTCAGACATACTTGTAATAGGCATCCGGTGGTTCAATCGGTTTTTTTTCATTGGATCTTTGGGCGTCCTGTTTGCACTTGAAACAAACCTACAGAAAAAGGAACCCAATCACAATAAGACCATTCAATACACAATAAATAAATTGTATGAACAGAAATTAGTAGACTTACCTTCGTTTCTGAATTGTTTTTTTGTAAAACTATTTTGTTATCTAAACATTTGGAACAATAGCTGAAGCCACACACAGGGCAGCCTTTCTGAAGTGGAAAAAAAAACAGAATATTATTTATTGAACACACTTAGATCAAACACAAATTCAGCGTTTAGGTAAGTACCTCCTTGCGTAATAAGGTAAAAGGCTTTGCACAAGAATTGCAAGACATCTCTAGTTAAACAATTAATTATTTAATTTCTTAAATTTCCGAAAGCCCTGCACTCACTGCACTGCAAACAAATCTAAGAATGACATTGACAGTATTTGACAGATCAGGGTCGTTGCGAATAAGGCTGCGTTTCCACCAGAGCTGTGCGAGGCAGCGAAGCGGTGTTGCGAGGAAACGAAAAATCAACCAATAGGATAGTGAGGCTAGTAAAACAAATGAATCCTATTGGTGGAATTTTCCTCGCAACACAGCTTCGCTGTGGAAACGCAGCCTTATGCGAATATTTGTGGCGTTCCTAATCACGCTAACAGCGTTCAGTTGACTCGACTCCTAACATAGTAGCCACGTTAGGCACATCTTTTTTTCACGCTAGCGCTTCTGATGAAAGTATCGCGCGTCTGAATTATCCTTTGACTATTTGAGATGGGTCGGATGTTATTCTTTTGTAGCTAAGCTTTTAAACGAGCAAAATTTTTACGCAATCTTTAACAATATTAAGGTAGATTCACATTGAGTGAGACAGAACATACAAACAAGCTAACACACTTCCGCATAAATTTTAGATATTGTTAAGGACTATCTGTTGCCCGCGACTCCGTCCGAGCAAAAAAAACATATATGTTCCTCAGGGATGATATAGGGTTCTAATGGTAAAAGTTTTTTTCAAATCGGTCCAGTACTTTTTGAGCCTATTAAATTCAAACAAACAAACAAATAATCAAATCTTTCCTCTTTATAATATTAGTGTACATAAATAGGCAAATGATAAGTAAGGATACCAAGGAGAGGGACATTATCTATATTTAATAAACTCACTTTTGCTTTATAACTGTTCAAGCCAATAGATGTTATGAAACTTATAACATAATGGTATAGAAGCTTTAGGTCCACATCTCGTTAGGGCTAGGTAGCTGATACGACCAGATCGCTTTGTGACTACATCTCGATCTGACTAGATCGCTTTTTGCCTAGATCGCTATACGACCAGATCGCTTTGCGACTACATCTCTAAAAGTCCGAGTTGCAAAATGACTACTTCGTTTGCGTTACTAGGTAGGTTAGGTTCGTTAGGTAACTTCAAATGCCCGAAGGGCAAATAACCCAGGAATAGGAGCCCCGCCATGCGGGGCTCCGTCAATATTGCTAAGACAGACATAAGGTGAAAAAAACAATGTGGTCATTTAGCGACTCGGACTTTTTGAGATGCTGTCGTAAAGTGATCTGGTCGTATAGCGATCTAGGCAAAAAGCGATGTAGTCAGATCGAGATGTAGTCACAAAGCGATCTGGTCGTATCAGCTACCTAGCCATATCGAGATGTAGGCGGAAAGCTTCTATCCCCTTATAATTATAACAAACAGACAGTGAAGTTTCCACGATCACACCAATGAGTTTCATTATATGTTTTTGATATAGAACCCTTAAGAAGTGTAAAATTAATGACAAGACTTATATTAATACCTTACAATCTTATATTAGTGTGCAGTGGTACCCATTTTTTTAATTACAAAATATTTCATTTGAATTTAAAGTATAGGCAAACTTATACTGGGTTTTTTTTTCTGTGTAAGAGACACAGTACTTAGTTTTATGGTCATCGGAATGAAAGATAGTAAATAAAACGGCTTAAGAAAATACTGAGCATGTGTTTATCTCTAAGCATACCAAGGGGTTACACACCTACAATACCAGTTGCTGTTATAATAAATCTAGTAGTTTTATTGCTTAAATCAGGAGAAAACACTACGGACAGTTCTCTAACATGAGTGCATTCCACTTGATTGGTTGATGATTCATTTTGTACATATATTGTTTCTGAAGTTTTGCTTAGCCTTAATCTTGTGGTTACCATATTCGACCAAGCAAGTCCCAGGGAAGGCAGTGAATTATCTGTTCCATCAAAAGCTGCTGTAACTTGGTTTATACATAAAACACCTACGTTATACATTTGAGCAGTCCTAATCAAGGATATAGCCAACTCTCTCAGTTCTTCAGCTCTTTGAATATAGTTTGTCGTATCAGATCGGTACGGTGCAGCAATAGAGTCCAGTACAATCAAGGAAACTTTGTTTTTACTTAAAAGTTTTGGCAACCGGACCTTAACACAGGACAGTAATTCATTGGGCTCTGTCACATGTTCAATAAATATATTTTTACCACAATCATCCTTGTGATTATAATTTGGAATGCTATACTTTATTTGTTCTAGTCTTTTAACAGGAAACAAATCCTCTGTGCATATGTACACACAGCCATTCACTGAATTATGTGCAGTTGCTTGAATTCCTATTTGAGTTTTTCCAGATCCACTTTCACCAAATATTTCTGTAAGTGTTCCTCTTTGAAATCCACCTCTTGTTATCAAATTTATTGCCTCACAGCCAGTAGATATTTTGGGGCACATATTTCGTTCCAGTAATAACATATTACCTGTGACTTTTTCTGGGGATATATGATCCGCAACGATGGACTTCAGCAAAGAAACATCATCCAGGTTCAAATTTGTTAATTTCTTGATGTCCCATTTTGATAGAATCATTATTCGATTTGCAGTGCTTATACCAGCCCTGTCCACTACTTCAAATATCCTTGGTGGCAAGATATTTTTAATAGGGTCCATTTTTTAAAAGTATTTATATTGTATTTGGATGCTAACTCATCGGTGCAGGAACTTTAATTTCGATTTTCGCGCAATTTTTGCTATATTTGCTGTCAAAAGTGTCAAAACAAGCAGTTTTTTTTAATAGTCTGGATTCCCAGAAGCTCAGCCAAGTTTAGAACTATTTAACCTGTATTGTACCTACCTAGTTTTTTTCATTATGTTGTTAACTTTATCATCTGTCACGTAAACTGATGATACACGAATTGGTAAATATTAGCCCGATTACCCGACGAGTGTTCCTGCTTATCATAATTATTGTACCTATTTAATGGCATTGAATAGATTTTGGGCTAAAGCCGGTTGCTTGGCGGTGATACACTTTCACCCCGCAAGGTCAGCTCCCCGCGCGCGGGCTGCGATCAATGCCAGTCGAGTAGTCGCTGCCGGTTTCTCCAGTGTACCTCCGCCCGTAGCAAAGAAGAGGAAAATGGTACTTTATTCCATAATTATCAGTGCAATACTTAGTTTCAATATTATTTTTAAGTGTGCATGTCTTGTATAATAATAAAAACTTCTTGTATTTATAGGCAGACAAACTAAGTCAAAACGAACGTGATATCGAGCTTCAACCTCTTCTCCAGTCTGGTTGGAAAGTGCAAAGTAACAGGGATGCCATTGAAAAAGAATTTGTGTTCAAGAACTTCAATGAGGCTTTTGGTTTCATGAGCCAAGTTGCATTATTGGCAGAGAAGATGGACCATCACCCAGAATGGTTCAATGTTTACAACAAAGTAAATGTAAGTTGAGTTTTACTGTTTTTTGTAACCTTGAACCTTGAAAATTTATTGTAACTATTTGAATAATTATTTATGGATTCAAGGGTATGAAGCTATTGTAAGAAGGAAAGGCATCAGTTTTTGCCAGGTGCTCGATCTTTTGAGAATAAGTGGAATAATAAATTATAAGACAACTTATTTTGACAAATAATTAGTTTTAATATAAAATTATCCTTTTTATGATTAGGCATAGATTTCACAAATATTTTGATATAAAACTAAATCTTAAATTAAAACATTAAAACATTAAATATCACAAGACAAAACTTTACAATATGGATTAAATTAAAAAAACATAATACTATACTTTTCACTTTCAGGTTACACTATCATCTCATGATGTAAATGGATTAAGCAAGCGAGACATCAAAATGGCCACTTTCATGAACACACTCCGCCAATAAAGCTCTGAACTATATGGGACGAATAACCTCATTGATAACTTGATGTTGATAACGGATGTTTTTCTTTACACTATCACTTGTTTACATTACATCATAAACTATGATTACTTTACTGTGATAAGAACACTAAATAAAACATTTCATCAACAACCATTGTAATTTCTTAGGTTTCTAATAAAATTATTAATTATGTTGATAAATGACAATAAAATAATCTCTTATGTTTATCTGTATTTTAATGATCTTCAGTTATTTTAGTATCAGAATGAAGGCCTTAGTGAAATTAATTATTACTGATGGCTAGGAAATTAAAACTAATTTGAAATTCAAATGATCAATCAAAAATGTAATTATGGTTAGTAATGTTGGCATTAAAACTGACTCTGCACATAGGTATATAATTAAACTAGTCCGGACACTGCTGCGGGTTTTGATTTACTTATAAGGTACAGTCCAAGAGGTCTTATGGCCGAACTCTATATTCAAACCTCGGCATAGGGCTACTTGCACAGAAAATTAGAACACTAGTAACCGTCCTTAGTCGAGATTTGCTGTCGTAGGAGTGCCTTGGTCGACTGTTGATAGTAGTCAGTGCTGCTTTGGTCTGTCTACACTTGTCTCCTCACCCAGTAAGTAAGTTTGGTTTATCTGTCCGCGGTTTGAATATGGGGTTTGGCGGTTAGTCTTTTGCGTTCGGGTAAAGCCAGTTACTTTCGTGCTTGCTTTAGGCTGCGTTTCCACCAGAGACGTGCGAGGTAGCTAAGCGGTGCGAGGCTGTGTAACGAGGTGTAACGGTGTGAATGTTTCCACCAAAAATGTGCGAGGTAGCTGAGCGGAGCGAGGATGCGTAGCGAGGATGTGTAGCGGGCTCTTTGTGAGGCGGGAGCGGAGCCAGGCTCCGCCTCGCAACACATTCCTCGCACGCATCTTTCCCTTCTTTTGTATGTACAAAAACCTCGCTCCGCTGAGCTGTTTCCACCAGAGCTAAGCTAAGCGAGGATAGGTAAATGAAGTGTTTCTATTGGTTCATGACAAACACATCCCTCGCAACGCATCCTCGCAGATCTCTGGTGGAAACGCAGCCTTAACAGCAAATGGGAGGCGAGTGTGAAAGTAAAAACCCCATGGACATTTTAAGAGCCAAAAATTTTATTGTATCAATTTATTTGGCGTTAGTAATCATACTTATTAAGGTGAGCAAAAGCAGTGTATGTATGCCATGAAACGCAGACTATTCAGAATTTCTGTAAATACTGCACTCGCACTCAATAGCTACGTTCTAACTGGGTGAATCAGTCTGGCTGTATGGGTTTTATCCATTGCAACCTGCGCGCCGGCTGTGCGTGTGGTCTGCGTACACCCGTGACGGACCCACGCAAGTCTTGTGCACACCTGCGCCGCAGTGGGCAAGAGGCACTTTTCTCCTCGCGTGGCTTATCCATGGTTAGGTACGTATCAGAACATCTAAAATTAATAAGCCTAATGTATCATAATCCCTAAAAGTTCAAATACCTAATGGTCTTTTTTATTGAAACCGCGCATTTTGCTCTACTATACATATATTAGAAACTAGCTGCTGCCGGCGAATTCGTACGCGCAGAAAAATAAAACAGCCTAAGTTACTCAGAGATAATCGTATATATGTATATATATATATAGGCTGTTTTATATATTTCACCATTAAAATACTTTTTGAATTTTTTAAGAGTTTATTAATCGCTACAAATATACAAAAATACAAATCTTTCCTGTTAATAATATTATTAGTGTAGATAATGTATAAAAGTTTTTTCATTACCCGAGCTGATCTACCTACAACTAGGTACACACTAAGGAACCGACATGAACTTATAATACCATCCCCCAACTTATCAATTCACTCCACAAATCCTTTTATCATGGCAATCAAAGTATACAATAAATTACCCAAGTCAATAACAACAATACCAGCTGATTATTTATTTACTAAACAGTTAAAACAGCTATTGTGTGCTAAATACTACTACGACGTCAAAAAATAATTGAGAATTGAGAAAAGGTTATATTTATCATACTTAAACGATTAATGACAGGTTCCTACAAAATCTATCGCTAACAGCCTGAACCATACCTTAACTATAATAATTTAGTTTTTTTTTGACGTAGCATGGGCAATTTATAGTCTTCTCCGGTGACTCATTTTCAAAGGCAGCTCTACCTGGATATGCCGCATGTATATATGTCTTGAGGTCTTCTGTATGCTCCAATCCTTTGGTTTCAACAACCAATCCCATCTGCATAAAACCAAGAAAATATACGAGTACCTAACATATTATTTCAATCCTCGCAGTCCAAAAGTTCCTTACGGCCAAGTTATTTTAAGATTAAAATGTTATTATTTTAAAACTTAATGTTCTACTTTTTTTACAAATTGTTTTTTCCCGTTAACTCGATAATGTAGGACTTAGAGTGGTCGGCTCTCGATCTAAAGGTCTAAAAATATCTAAATCAGAGAAGCCTACAAAAAACTACGGGGCAACCAACTTTACTTTCACTTGCAATGTAACGAGACCCAAAAAGGTCTTTGGATTTTTGAATGTCAACTCGCTCACTTTTGAATTTGAGATTTTCTTTAATCTTACCTATTTATTACGACTAGGTACATCGGAATTTTTGGTGAAAGAATTTAAATTTTTAATAACATAAATAATATTCTCATAAATAAATTGAGACGCTACAGTTAAGATGTGAATTTCTTTAAAAAGTTCTCTTAAGGAGTCACGGGAATTTAAGTTATAAATAGAACGAATAGCCCTTTTTTGTAAGACAAATATACTTTGTATTTCAGCTGCCTTACCCCAAACCAGAATACCGTACGACATCACACTATGGAAATAACTATAATAAACTATGCGAGCTGTCTCAACATTAGTTAGTTGTCTAATTTTCCTAACCGCGTAAGCTGCCGAACTTAGTGCATAACATAATTGTGCATGTAACCCGAACCCTCCCGTCATTCGTGTAGAGAGCTTAAGAATTGTGAGTAGGTACCTAACGCTAGCTTCTAGCTTTCAGTTCGCTGCTAGTTCACCGCTTACACTGGACACATACACTCCACATGATCAGAAACGGAGGTAAAATCAAAAGTTAGTGGACTAGTCAACCAGCGTATTCGATATGAAGAGCTATGAGTTAAAACTTGTTGAGAGCGCAGGGGTCAAAATAGGCAAGTATGCTGCCGAGTTAGATAGGAAACTATATGAGTTCGCGTTAGACAATCACAGTGGGTGCAGTGCTGTGCATTTCTTATAAGCTTTGTTAACTTGCCTGGGAGATTATCAAATTATCGCAGCATTTAAACTGCCAGTCCCTAACTCGTCACCTCGTGACCGTGACGCAACTATTGGTGAGCTTTTAGTTACGCCTTTTGACGGTAGTTTTACGAGCAATTCGAAACCGTCGCACTTCTAAATACGTGTCACCAATTTCTTCTTCTTATTTTTCTATTAAAGGGCGCCACCGCGGTGTTGCACAGTGATGCCGCCAATGTCAAGTGAGAGGAGTAAATGGTAAATGGTAAGGTGGACTACCGTTATTAAAAAATGAAGAAGAAATTGGTACTTATTTTGTCAGTTATGTATAAACTAGCGACCCGCCCTCGCTTCGTTTCAGTTTATGTGAGTTTTTGTAAAACCAGTCACTCCAAAAACCAATCACTATCTCGCTCCTTTAGGATTATAGTGACCTAATTCAACATTTTCAGCGTTCGACTTCGAGTCATAAATTTATTACTGTAGAGACCTAACTCGAAATCTAAAATTTGCTAATTAGGTCACTATAATTCTAAAGATGCGATATATTAAAAAACCCCAAATCAAAATCCGTTGCATAGTTTTAAAGCTCAATCGAAATTTAACTGCAGCTCAATCGAAAGAACAGAAAGCATCAAATACCTGGGCGTCATCTTAGACGAGAAATTAAACTTCGGGAAACACATAGAAGCAGTGTCAGCACGGGTACGTAAAATGGTCTACACCATGAAAATGCTTAGAAATTCGGCAAACAAATTTTTACTGAAAGCGGTGTACCTAAGGTCTGATTTTTATTCCCACAGAAAAAATGTAAACAAAGGTGTTGCCGTAAACGAAAATCATTTGCAGTATTCAACATATTTTTTCTTAGCGTTATGTCAAGTAATTATTACGTACTGTATAATCATTTGGGGAGGTGCGGCTACAACCCTGCTGATAACCCTTGAAAGAGCTCAGAGGTATGTTCTCAAGGTTATGACCAAGAAGCCCAGACTCCACCCGACGGCAGCTGTGTACAGAGAAACGCAGGTACTCACTGTGCGCAAACTGGCAATTGTGAGGTTGGTTGTTGCTATGCATCGCAAGGTGATCACATGCAAAGATTACGACTCAATGCTAAAAAAACGAGTGCTAACGCTGCCTACTCCCAGAAGGAAATCGGCTTTTGCAAGAAGATTCCCCGAATTTCTTCTCCCACACGCTTACAATGTTGTTAGCAGGAGGTGTAACCTTAGACACTGCTCTGCCTCTGAGGCCAAAAGAATAGTGACAAAGTGGATCCAGCCTATTGATTATTATGAAACTGAAAAAATACTGAGGGTTTTCTAACACACACACACACACACACACACATACACACACACTCACTCTCTCACACACACACACACACATAATTGTTATTAACTCAAGTACCGATGTATTATATAGTAAATTAGTGTTAAGCCATCCGTCATTCTAATTAGTAATAGCGTAGGACTTATACTTAGACCTGGTAATTGTAACAAATGGACCCCACATGACAGGCCGAGCCTAGTGTGGTGGTCATGGGAAACGTATGTGAATTTAAGTTTTGTGGCAAATAAACAATATTTTATTTTATTTTATTTATTTATTTTAAAGATTTAAGCATACATAGGACAGGCAGCCAGCGGGAAGCGACTTTGTTTTATACTATGTAGTGATTATGTTTTAATCTTTGCGTGGGTATGTTTATTTTCGAGTTCAATTATTAGTTACCTATATACTGACCATGATTATTTATATTAATAAACTTTTCCTTCTTCTTTTTATTTATTTATACAATTTTATGAAACATACTACCGTGTTTTTGCTATTTTGTCACGTGTATGTCATGATGACGGTTGGTCACATTATAATGGTATATAAAATCCTTGAATTGAAGCACTGAAGTGGATTGAAGCCATGGAATTAGTAAGTACCAACGTTAGTATCATTGAAGCCATATAGGTTTTTTTCCGGTAGGTACCTAACGTTCGGGGAGGGAAAATGGCTGATTAGGCTTTTACTTTTGATTTGTTCTGTTTACTTTCGCACTGCGGTAGACCGTCTATTGATAAAAAAAAAGAAGAAGCTATGTATAGAGTCATCCCACAATAACTCTGCAATGAGGTGACAACAGTAGAAATCTTAAGTTTGTTTACGGCTATACTGGTTTTTAGTCTAAAATACAACCTTGATTACCGCCACGTGCATCTCTTTTCTTAGGAATGAAAAAATGAAATGCAAAATACATTGTGTGCATCCAATACGCATTGTATTTAAATTTTAAATAGAATATTATCTTCTCGTGGTCTTATTATTTGAATATCGAAAGTTTTAATATCGAAGTCCATGGATGTCGAAAGTTACAGTATCGAACGGTCAAAACACCTACAGATTATCTAGGCTACAGATTATTAGACAACATAATTATCTTCAATCTTAATATCGACGTCTAAAATGCCACTCGATTAAAATAACAATTTTTTAAATTTCCACTTGTATGGTGAAGTTTGACAAGTTTTTTAACTCTGCCGCCATTACTGTCAAGAGCATTACTTTAACATGTCAAATATTATTAGGCTCACTGCCACACTCAAAGACGTCAATTAAATTTAATGCTTGATTAAAGAAGCTGCTTGACAATCTGTGGGGATTTGAGTGGCGCACGTTGTAGTTTTTTGTGTGTAGTTTTGTTGTGGGTGTTTGGTTGGTGTTGGTTTGTATATTATAATATACGGGTACTTAAGTGATTGTTACCGGAGGAGCCGGCAGTATCTCTAATGTGAGATTGTTGCCGGCTGTTCCGCGTCGCATCATGGCGTCTGGTGGTAACTTTGACCCCGGGATCACTGACCCGGTGTCGGGGTTATCTTCTCCGGAACACTCAATGGAGATTATTGAGGACCCTCCGTCCCCTTCGTGCTATTTGGACATTGAAGAGTCAGTTCCTGTTAGGAAAAGAGATCATTCGGCTATCGCCAATGAGCCAAGTTCCCCCGAGCCTACAGAGCCGCCGAAAATGTTACGTTCTGAGTCAGTCTCCGTGTCTCAGCATGACTCACAAAACGTAATTCCCCTTGCTCAATCTGCGCCTAATCAGTCGCAGCGTCACTCGCAGAGCCCAACAAATTCGCCGTCGCCCCACCGAAATGCTTACATTTTATCGGATAGCGGGCCTTTTGTGGTTCACGTTGTTCGCGAAGTTGCGGAGCCGGACTCGGGTGTCCATATAAACCATATAAAGTTTGGTCAATTCTTGTTTGCCAAAAAGGTTTCAGGTATTAAGGAAGGCGGTATAAAAAAAATTGGTAGGAACAGGATGGGTGTGGAATTTATTAGCGCGGTTAAAGCTAATGACTTCCTCATAAATCCAGTTATCGAAACTGCAAAATACAGGTCGTTCATCCCCTCTTTTAATGTCTCGCGAACTGGGATAGTTAGGGGTGTCCCTAAGGACTTTTCTAATGAGGAGCTCCCAGATCTAATGGTAACTCCTCATGGTTTCGGAGAGGTTATAAAGGCCAGGCGCCTGAATTATAAAGTCAGAGACCTTAGCGGTGGTGTCCCTCAGTGGGCCCCTTCGGAAACTGTGGTATTGACCTTCGATGGTCAGTCTCTTCCTCAGAGAGTTTTCCTTTTTAACTGTTCACTAGAGGTGTCTATATATTGTGTATGTTTTAAATGCTGTAGATTTGGACACGTTAAAGCTCAGTGCCGGTCTCAGCCGCGCTGTGCTAAATGCGCCCAACCTCACGATGCTAATGAATGTCGTGTTCCTGATCACAATGTGAGTTGCCTTCATTGCTCCGGGCGGCACAAAGCTACCGACAAAAATTGCCCCGAATTTGTGAGACAGCATTCTATCAAGCTATTCTATTTCTGGTGAGGGAATTTCTTATGCGGATGCTGAAAAAAAACACCCAACCTCTAAGCGTCCTTTCAATGAAGTTGTTAGTCAGCAAAACTCCTACAAAAAAACCGTATTTAGTCAGAGAAAGCAACGCGCTCCTGCCTCGTCTCATGGGTATGACCAACAAGCCCATAATGCCGTAATAGAAGGCTTCAATCAATCTCTACCTGGCAATGGTGTGGCATTCTCAAAGGCCCCCGAAGGCAATCATCATGGCGTTTTCCAAAACCCTGACTTGCCCAATACCCGTTCTGATTTCGTTCCTGCTCTTCTGTCAATTGTGTCCTCAGTCATTGAAATGTTTGCTAACAACTCTTTTACTTTACCGTCCAACGCTGCTGATTTCTTGAGATTATTGTATTCACTTTTACCTAAGGGATCTGAGCCTGTGGGCCGGTCTCATAATGGCTCTCAATATCGTTCAATGGAACAGTAGGAGTAAGTATCAGCCGTAACAAGGCTGATCTCCTCTCAATTAATAATGATTGTAACGCGGCCATCATTGCTTTAGCTGAAACGTGGTTAAAACCTTGTAATAATTTTAGATTTCCTGGTTTTGTTTGCCTTAGACAAGATAACCCTAATGGGTATGATGGTTGTGCGCTCTTAATAAAAAATGGTCTTAGTTTTTCTCGGTTCGATTTACCCACTCATCCTTCTTTTAACTTTGTTGCCTGTAGAGTTTTGAATATTTCTGTCATGTCTGTTTACATCCCACACCCCAACCCTGGTATTATTTCAGATTTTTGGAGGCATGTTGCTTCTGTTGCTGGTCCCCTACTTATCCTTGGGGATTTCAACTGTCACAGTCCTCTTTTGGGCTCCCACTGTCTTGATTCTGCTGGTCGTAGACTCGTGGACTCATTGGACTCTCAAAATCTGTGCATTCTGAATGACGGTAGGCCTACGCGACGTGTTCCCCCCTCACACAATCCTTCAGCGGTGGATATATCCTTGTGTTCACCTTCCCTAGCATCTCTTTGTACTTGGGACATTTGTCACACTAGCTATGGAAGCGATCATTTCCCGATTTTTATTTCTTATGTTACTGGTTTTTCTGTTCCTCCCCCGTGTTCCCCTTTACAAAGGTTTAGATTACTGAAAGCTGACTGGCCTTCGTACGTTGCCCTTGTCGACAGCAAAGTAAGTGCTCTCCCTCCTGTTTCTTCTGATAACTACTTAGAACTTTATTCTCTTTTCTCTAGTTGTATTTTATCATCTGCAGAGGAATCAATCCCTTTAAAAAATGCTTGTGTTAATCGTCGTCCTTCCCTTCCTTGGTGGGACTCGGACTGCACGTCCATAGTGAATGAGCGGAAAGAGGCAGAATTATCCTTTTGTTCTGACATGTCAATGCCAAAATTTATAATATTTAAGCGTGCTCAGGAAAGAGTAAAAAAAATTCTTCATATTAAAAAAAAGAAAGGATGGAGTTTATTTTGTGAATCCATATCGCCATCTACGCCCCCCTCAATCGTGTGGCGTAAATTGAATTTTTTTCGGTCTTCTCGTGACGCTTCTCCTACCACTTCCTCATTTTCTTCTACTCCCTCGTGGATGGATTCTTTTTTAGATAAATTGGCCCCTCCTTATGTTCCTGATTTGTCAGAATTATCTACATCTGAATCTTCTTTTCCTCCGTTAAATGATAACTTTTTGAGCTCTGCATTCCAATTATCTGAGCTCCGGTGTGTGCTCGAGACTCTTACTGATTCCGCTCCAGGGCCAGACGGTATAGTGTACTCATTCTTGGCAAAAACGAATTCTGAAACTCTCAATACTATCTGAACCTTGTGAATTTTATGTTTGATGGGGGTTGCGTTCCGGAATCTTGGAAGGAGCAGCTTGTAATTCCCATTCTCAAACCCGGGAAGGATTCGAGTCTGGCTTCATCTTATCGTCCAATTGCGCTTTCGTCTGCCTTGTGTTAAGTTGCTGAGCACTTACTTAAAAATCGCTTGGACTGGTTCATTGAAAGTGAAAATATCCTCTCTCGTATGCAATTTGGGTTTCGAAAGGGCAAGAGCGTCTCAGACAGTCACTGCATTCTATCAGTGGATATTCGTCTTGCATTCTCTCGAGGAGAATCTATAGCGGCCGCGTTTCTTGATGTGTCGGCGGCGTACGACAATGTCCTGCTTTCGGTGCTCAGGGACAAAATGTCTAAGCTGAGCATCCCCCTGAAGGTAGTTAACTTTGTCTCCTGCCTTCTCACGTCAAGAACTATAAGAGTTAGATGGCAGGGTAGTATAAATGGGGAAAGATCCATTTGGAAGGGCCTTCCTCAGGGCTCTGTCCTTAGCCCACTTCTATATAACTTGTACACACTTGATCTAGACAAATCTGTTAATATATCTTGCAGATTGCTGCAATATGCGGATGATGTAGTCATTTACAGCAACGACAAAAGTCCTCTTGTAGCCTCAGAAAACCTTAATGTCGCCTTAAACACCCTACAGCTCTGGTTGGATTATCATGGTCTTTCTCTGTCTCCTTCTAAGAGCTCTTCTATTATTTTTTCTAGAAGCCGTCTTTCCCCCCAGTGTCCTATTAAGTTTAATAATGTCGAAATTCCTATTTCTGATTCGATCAAATTTCTTGGAGTAGTTTTCGATAGGCGAATGACGGGAATCTCTCACCTCTCCTATGTTGTAAAAAAGTGCGAGAAAAACATCAATCTTCTGCGCGCCCTTTCTGGGGTTTGGTGGGGAGCACATCCCTATTCCCAAAAACTCTTGTATAACGCTTTGGTCCGAAGCCACCTCGATTTTGGCACTTTTATTTTTGAGCCATGCAGCAAAGGTGCTCTTAAAGCATTGGAATCAGGTCAGATGAAAGCCCTCCGTGTGGTCACTGGTGCCATGTTATGTTCCCCTAATAGAGCTTCTAATAGAGCTATTCTTGTTGAATGTGTGGACCCTCCACTTGACCTCAGAAGGCAATTTTTATCGGACCGTTATTTGTTCAACGTTTTTTCCTCTTCATCCCATCCTCTAACCCCGAAACTCAAACTGCTTCAACAATATTGCTCTTCCAAACCGTACTGGCGGAAAAAAAACAAACCTAGACTGGTTATCAGCTTTGAAAAAGTCTTAGCGCTGAGAGCTCCTGTCCAGAGAAGCCTCGCCTTACCTCTTTTCTCCATTCCATTTGAGGCAATAGTTCACCCTCCTAATGTATTCTATAACTGCGGTATTTCAAAAAACTCTTCTACCGCTAAGTCTATCTTCAATAAATATGTTAAAACTCATTTCCCTTCCCACTTAATTTTTTTCACAGATGCTTCTAAACTCTCAGATTTAGGCTGTGTCGGGTGTGCTGTAGTTTGTCCTATGATTAAGTATTCCGCCATGTTTAAACTCCCCCCAGAGTCATCAGTCTTCTCAGGTGAATGTCTTGCCCTGTGGAAAGCTGTGGAACACATTTTCGCCAATAAGATCCCTAGATCAGTCATTTTCACGGACTGCCTTAGTGCTCTTCAAGAGATTTCCCTCCATCCTCTTAAAAATTGTGCTCGTCACTTCATTGTTTGTCAGTTAAAACAATGTATCTTCTTGTGCCACTCGTCTAACTTGGAGGTTTCTTTTCTGTGGGTCCCTAGTCACTGCAATATCTCTGGTAATGAAGCTGCAGATCAGGCAGCTAAGGTAGCAGTAATTCATGGAGATGATTCCTCTTTTAAAATTTTCTCTCCAGATCTAAGCCATATTCCTGCGAATTCCCTAAGTAATTAAAAAATGGTCTGCTCGATGGTCTTCCTCTAAAAAAACTTATTACTCTTATATCCAACCCATGATCTATTAGAGGGGGTATTCTTTTTGTAGTTGTGTATTTTATATTTAGGTAGTATTTATAATAATATTGAATAAAACTAGGATTAGGAACATGACGTAACTTCTTACGTCCCTTGACTATTTATTTATTTTATTGTACTTTACTCATGTTAATTATTCCCATAACCTTTTATATTTAGGTAGTATTTATAATAATATTGAATAAAACTAGGATTAGGAACAGTGTACACAAATATATTTGATAATTCTAGTTTTAAGTAGATAATAGGTTTTACATTAGTTATTAATGATTATTAATTATTATACATATTTCGTTATTATGCAAAATACCCATGATTCCATCTAGGCCTTGGTTCTTCAAAAATCGATCAATTTCTAAAAGACATACTAGTGTTATAATAAGGCTTCGGCTTGGACGTGTTTACTCGCCTGAACAGCTCCATAGATTTAAAATTAGAGTCTCTCCCCTTTGTGACTGTGGAAATTAAATAGGAACAGTGGACCATATATTTTTCAATTGTCCCATTTATAACAGCACATGTGATTTGTATTACCTTCTATCTAAAGCTTCTATCCCCCTTCCTACTAATATATCGTCTCTCCTGTGTCACATTGACTGTAAAAAAATTGTTGCTATAATTTGTAAATTTATTGACAAAAATAATATTAAACTCTAACATAATTGTGTCCGTTTCTTAAACTTTTTGCTATTCTTTTTTCTTAACAATCAATATATCGGTGATGGTTGCTTTGTGTTTGTCCTTTTCTTCAGGTTTAGCGTTCTATTGTAGGTATACATATTGTATTTTCTTATGTTAATTTAAATTTCTAACGCGTGCAAAGCTCGGATCTTGACATTGGCAGAATTGTGCTGGCAATCAGTCACAGAGGCCATAAATAAATAGAAGAAGAAGAAGAAGACTCTACTCCCAACATAGTAGCCACGTTAGGCACATCTTTTTTTCACGCTAGCGCTTCTGATGAAAGTATGGCGCGTCTGAATTATCCTTTGACTATTTGAGATGGGTCGGATGTTATTCTCTTGTAGCTAAGCTTTTAAACGTGCAAATTTTTTACGCAATCTTTAACAATATTAAGGTAGATTCACATTGAGTGAGAGAGAACATACAAACAAGCTAACACACTTCCGCATAAATTTTAGATATTGTTAAGGACTAGCTGTTGCTCCGTCCGAGCAAAAAAAACATATATATGTTCCTCAGGCATAATTATAGGGTTCTAATGGTAAAAGTCTTTTTCAAATCGGTCCAGTGCTTTTCGAGCCTATTCAATTCGAACAAACAAACAAACAATCAAATCTTTCCTCTTTATAATATTAGTGTAGATAAATAAGGATACAAAGGAGAGGGACATTATCTATATTCAATAAACACACTTTTGCTTTATAACTGTTCAAGCCAATAGATGTTATGAAACTTATAACAAACAGACACTGAAGTTTCCATGATCATACCAATGGGTTTTATTTTATCTTTTTGATATATTATTACCTTATATTAATACCTTAAAATCTTATATTAGTGTGCAAAGAATGGTACCCATATTTTTAATTATAAAATATTTCAATTGAATTTAAAGTATAGGCAAACTTATACTGGGTTTTTTTTATTCCTCATACGCAGTACTTAGTTTTATGGTCATTGGAATGAAAGATAGTAAATAAAACGGCTTAAGAAAATACTGAGCATGGGTTTATCTCTAAGCATACCAAGGGGTTAAACACCTACAATACCAGTTGCTGTTATAATAAATCTAGTAGTTTTATTGCTTAAATCAGGAGAAAACACTACGGACAGTTCTCTAACATGAGTGCATTCCACTTGATTGGTTGATGATTCATTTTGTACATATATTGTTTCTGAAGTTTTGCTTAGCCTTAATCTTGTGGTTACCATATTCGACCAAGCAAGTCCCAGGGAAGGCAGTGAATTATCTGTTCCATCAAAAGCTGCTGTAACTTGGTTTATACATAAAACACCTATGTTATACATTTGAGCAGTCCTAATCAAGGATATAGCCAACTCTCTCAGTTCTTCAGCTCTTTGAATATAGTTTGTTGTATCAGATCGGTACGGTGCAGCAATAGAGTCCAGTACAATCAAGGAAACTTTGTTTTTACTCAAAAGTTTTGGCAACCGGACCTTCACACAGGACAGTAATTCATTGGGCTCTGTCAAATGTTCAATAAATATATTTTTACCACAATCATCCTTGTGATTATAATTTGGAATGCTATACTTTATTTGTTCTAGTCTTTTAACAGGAAACAAATCCTCTGTGCATATGTACACACAGCCATTCAATGAATTATGTGCAGTTGCTTGAATCCCTATTTGAGTTTTTCCAGATCCACTTTCACCAAATATTTCTGTAAGTGTTCCTCTTTGAAATCCACCTCTTGTTATCAAATCTATTGCCTCACAGCCAGTAGATATTTTAGGGTACATATTTCGTTCCAGTAATAACATATTACCTGTAACTTTTTCTGGGGATATATGATCCGCAACGATGGACTTCAGCAAAGAAACATCATCCAGGTTCAAATTTGTTAATTTCTTTATGTCCCATTTTGATAGAATCATTATTTGTTTTGCAGTGCTTATACCAGCCCTGTCCACTACTTCAAATATCCTTGGTGGCAAGATATTTTTAATAGGGTCCATTTTTTCAAAGTATTTATAATATTGTATTTGGATGCTAACTCATCGGTGCAGGAACTTTTATTTATTTCGCGCAATTTTTGCTATATTTTCTGTCAAGTGTCAAAACAAGCAGTTTTTTTTAATAGTCTGGATTCCCAGAAGCTCAGCCAAGTTTAGAACTATTTAACCTGTATCTAGACACGCGGCAGCGTGTCCAGCCAAGTTCAAGAAAAAGGAACTGGCGAGCGCAGCCGTGTGTTATTTACACGAACCGTTTGGAGCCACTTTTGACCCCTCAATAACTCCAAATCTACTTAACATAAAAACATGAAATTTGGTATATGTATTAAAACCCTTTAGATCAACTAGAACCCTAAATTTCATAAATAAATGTGAAACGGTTATTGAGATATAAACGTCTAAAAATCGGCATTTTTACCACTGACTGACTGACTGACTGACTGACTGACTAATCATCAAAAACCTAACCCACTTCCAGGTGACCTAGAAGGTTGAAATTTGGCATACAGATGGGTAATTATGCGTCACAGACCACTTACAGGGTAAGTGGTCTGTGTTATGCGTATACAAATAAAAAAATCTGAAAACAGTGATTTTATAAGTTTTATTATTATTATTATTTTATTTTATTATTTATGCTAGTTACCTCAGAACTCCGTCATTTATTAACCGATTTGGAAAATTCTTTTTTTGTTTGAAAGGGCACACTGTCTGATTGGTCCCAATGTCACCAGGTCAGAATCTGATGATGGGGTCCTGGAGAAATTGAGGGAACTCTTCAAATAATTTGGGTATAGCTATATCGATTTGGGTATTTTGTATATATATACGAGTATATAGCATACATATATTAACTCGTGCATATATGCTTTTGAAAAGCACTATTTGGTGAAGTAAAACTGATGATGATGAATGAAGATCACAGACTCACCGGAACTACTCAGTAATTATTAGTATTTCATGGGCTGCGATTCGATTTATCGATTACTTGAATTTATTAATATGGTTGCTCAGCAATATATGTTTTTTAATTATTATTAGTAGGAAGCTATTTATGACAGAGAGGACATCTTCTTTTATTCGAATAGAATATGTATGGTTTAAGAGTCCACAGGAAACTGGGTTCTCCATACAAATGTAAATTTGCTCTCATTTTTAAACGACTTGCTAGAATACTTACCTACCTAAGTATACTTACTTCAAATAATAAATAATTATGGTTGCTCAACAATATACGAGTGCAAAAGCACTAAGCAAAGCAAAACACTACTAAAAAGTACCAAATTATGAGAGAGCGGTCTTGCACAACTTCTTTTATTTGAATAAAATGTAGGTAGGTATATCGTTTAAAAGAGTCCGCGGGAAGCTATACAAACATAGTTGGGCGTTTTCAGAAAAAGTTGTTGGTTGAAAAAAGTCGTGTCCCATGACTTTCATGGCTGATTATTCGAATTTAAAGAAGGCATATCAAATGATATATTTTTTTTTACATTAAATATCTTATTAACTTCAGAAACACTCTAGAATTATGCAAAACAAGCATGTTAAATTTAAAATATAGCCTAAATAAGAAAAAAGGAGGTGCTATTTTGACGTGTCCCACACCCTCCACGACAAATTTGAAGTTAGATAAAAAATACTAAATTAGACTGTTTAAAAGTCAACGGTTGCGTCCCGGTCAGTTATGAACCGATCTTTAATTTTAAACCGTAAAACAAGTGCGTTTACATAGAAATTTCTTTGACAAATACAGATTTTAATCTGTCCCGCGAAATAGCGCATGCGGAATTTCCGGCATACGCGACCGCATTTTTAATATGTTCCTGGCAATAAAACGCCACAATACATGAAAATTTTGAATTATGGCAGCATTTTTAGTCTATGGTAGTCGCTATTTGGTTTCAAATGACAGCAGTTAGTCCGTGAAATGTGTTTAGAGTGGTCGCGTGGCGTTTGCACCAAAAATAGGTTTCTTCATACGACTCCAATTTTATCAAGGTAAGAGAATCCTGTGTAATTGATGTTTTATAATGTTATATTTATTAATTAATGCTGATTCGGAATCAAAGGTAATATTTAAATAAAGTTCAATAGTTCATTTGTAATTTTATCTAAATTTTTGATTGGCATGGATACGTCACCTCCATACCGCCACGGTCGCGTTATTAGAACTAAAAAGTGACGTAATAGAATTCTAAAGCTCGTTTCATAAAGAGATTTAAAGATTATTTTAATAAAATGCCAATTTTTCATTTTGTTTTACCTACATAAATGAATTTTTACAATGTACCTACCTGTTTGTTTGTCCGTCTGTCTGTTGGCTTGTTTAGGTCAATTCTTGCAATTCAGTTTTGAAGCAGTCTTTTCCGCTACTACTAAATGGAATGGTTTGAAATTTGGAATACGTACATGCAGGCCGGTGACACTCCGCGCTATCGCCTTTAAAATGTGCTGCCCCTTGCAAGGGGCGAATCAGTTGAGTGTCACGCGAGCGCTCGTCTCGACGCAAAGTCTTTGTTTGAATACGCACTTATACGAATATGGCCAATCGAAAAGGCAAAAAGTAATGCATCGCATACGGATGCTTAAATAATAACTCCAATGTCGAATTATCTTTTTTTAACCTGCCTCAGGATGCCGAAAGATAAGATTATTATTAATATTATTAATAACTTCGATCTAGATAGGTAGTTACGTTACGAGTAGCTGGAATTATTTACTGACACAATCAGTACCTACAGTTTTGAATCCTCGACTTAAAAAGAGCGGTATAATATTATTTATTTTCTTAACGACCCGTCCGCAGTTTCGCAGTTTTCAACTTATTCGGACCATAAACCAGTTTTCTAGTTGCCTTAAACAGCGTTCAGTCTAAATAAGTAGATCTCCCAGTAATAGTAACTGCCTACTAAAGCAAGGTCAGCATGTGCTGGTTATTAGGTAAACACAACACGCAAACAAATGGCAGCTTTTCTTAGTAAGGGAGTAGGTAACGATAGTGCTTGAATTTATAACAAACAAAAAGTTTTAAGGTCTATATCGAAGATGTTATAATATGTTTACAACAAATTTTGTAATGCATCTTTTACAAAATGAAAGTTCAAAGTCCTTACAATAAATGGTTATTTTTTGTCGATAACGTGCGTCAGCTCCTAGACTACTATTCCAGTACGGGTAGCACAAGTAGTTGTGAGCTTTATCGTTACAGACTTGATTTGTTTATTTTATTTATTTATTTATTTATTCAATTAAACACACCAATAGTTGTACAAACAAATACAAATACAAAAGGTATGTATAAAGAAAATAGTTAAATAGTTAGTACCAATTAATTACATTATTAGCACAGTCGGGATTCAATAAAACTAAAAATTAGGCATTTATCACATTACAGCAAAATGCTATAAATAAATAATTACACTAACATATATTAAACTACGTCTTATTATTTAGATAGAAAGGGAGATCGGAGCAAACAACAAACAAGTCGCGGACAACTTTTGCTAGCCCTCCAGGCATGAACTATTTCTTATCGTCATATACCTAAGTAAGAACTACATAATAAAACTACAGATTATCATAAATTCAATTTGTTTTCTTACAACTGCCACGGAAAAGTAATAGAACAAGTAAGTGCCAGCCCTGGGAGGTGGGCGGAGTCAGTAAAGCTAATGATGGGCGAAATAATACAGACTCTCGCGTCGCAGATTTAAGGTGCATTTTGCCTCGTTAGGGGCGCCCCCACTATTGATCGCAAAAATGTAACCAAGGTCACTTCCGTGCGTGCACTTGTATTATTATCGTTCCCGCGTTCTGAATAGGTTTAAATTCGCATGTTTGCTGTCACAGAGAGTCGCTTCTGTACTTGTACTATTACTTATTCTGTGGTACATGTAAACCCGATGACGATTCAATATTACGGTTTCATTGAGCTGGTATAAAAATGAAGCCGGAAGGTGCCCACGGAAACTTATCAATATGTCTAATAATAAAATAAGTAATATTATTGGTGCCTGTATTGTATATATGTATGTATGTAAACTAACACTTTATTGTACTAATTACCCGACTGCGTCAGAAGGAGGGTTATGTTTTTCGAGAGTATGTATGTATGTATGTGTGTAAGTATCTATGTATGTATGTATGTATGTATATTTCTGGGCACGCTCTGCAGCCTAAACGGCTTGACGGATTTTAACATGCGAGGTGTCATTCGATTCGTCTTAATTGTCGTAGTGACATAGGGTATATAATATTTCAATATGGCGCCCGCAAAAAAAATGGAGGGGGAAATAAAAAAAATGATTTTCTATTATAACAATATGGGTATCAAATGAAAGCTGTTAAATAGCCCATTCCAAATATATATACATTATAATGCTTTAATGCTACCATTTTGTCAGGAACGTCTAAAAAGTAATAAATTCCTTTTGCTAGAGAATGTTTTGCTTATAATTTGTTTAACCACTAAGTATTTTATAAACTAAAAAGAGTGAAATAAATTAAATTATTAAAAATAAACAAAAAACCCGACTGCAATAAGAAATAACTGAAAATCGAAAAACAAGCTATATAATCCATAGAAAATTGTAATAAATAAGAGCAATGTTCTCATTAATATTTATAACAATTTAAGTTTAACTGAATATTGGAAAAGGTATTGCAGGCGGGGACAAGCAATGAATTTCTTGAAAAAATACAAAATTTGGACTAGCATGTCCCCGCCTGGAACACCTTTTCCAATATTCAGTTAAACTTAAATTGTTATAAATATTAATGAGAACATTGCTCTTATTTATTACAATTTTCTATGGATTATATAGCTTGTTTTTCGATTTTAAGTTATTTTTTATTGCAGTCGGGTTTTTTGTTTATTTTTAATAATTTAATTTAGACAGGGCTGTATGGTGGGTAATGATTCAAATATTATGTGGACTGTATTTTAACTTAACCTACCGGGCGAGATTGACATCTAGATCATTGTAGAGCTGTGAAATTTCAATTTATACATAGAAATCGTGATTGCAATTTACATAATTATTTGATATTGGAGGTTGTTATTTCAAATAAAGCAGCTTGACACCAAACTGAAAATGTGTTATTATTAAACTCATTAAATCTTATGTTACGAATAATTCCTAATTAATTGATTTAAAATGAAAGTTAGAAAAAAACGCAATAAATTAATTAATTTCAAACGAATTGAGAACCTCCTCCTTTTCTTGAAGTCGGTTAAAAAGAATGATGTTGTGTTTAACGATCTCATGAGATTACTTGTTAAAATTAATTAATTAATTGTTTTGGTAAAAAAACATAGTAATATGAACGTAGCCTTATAGTTCCTAAACGCCACTTCGAGCTTCACTATACGTCACTGTCCCGTTATTGCTGTGATTGAATTTCTTAAATAATTAATATTCTATCAAAGATGTTTAGAAGTTATTATTGTTAAACACATTATATTTAACTAATAGTTAGCTAACCAATAAAATATAAAAAAAATACTACGCATTCGTCGCTCCAAAGACAATAATATATAGTACAAAGTACTAAAAGGTAGCGTTAAGGAAAGCTTTTGTCATAAAACTTAATTGAATTGTAATAATATGATTAAAAAATATTTTTTTTGAACACTTTCTAGTTTAAGGTTTATCAATAAAACTTCAAAACATCTTGAATCTTTCTAGTTTTCTTTTAAACCCGTTCTAAAATGAGTGGCGTAATGGAACTTCTTACGAGCAGAAACGAAATCAAATTGCGATTTTTTACTGAAATAGTAATTATTTTGTAATAAATTTATTATTTTCATGCTGCTCATTTAATATATTATCAATTTAACTACATTTTAAAGTAAACTAAAATATTTTTTCAAGTGGAATTCTTCTTACGTCACCAACAACTTTTTCTGAAAACGCCCAGTTTCGCTCTCATTTTAAACGCAGGAAACGGGACATTTTATGAATATTATTTAATGTTTGTTTATTGAAACGCATGCCAACTTATTTGACAAAAATAAATGATATCCCATCAAAAACATACATGTGAAAATGCAAGCCAAGTTCAATGTTAAGAATATGCAATGCGTGTTTATCGACTTCACTGACAAAAAAAATGAGATCTAGATGGGTGCCAAGTTCCGTAGATAATCCTGATATTTATTTATTAAGAACATACCTACAACATTCTAAAATAAATTAAAAACACAATTTCTTATTTTTTCTGCTACAACAATATTTGCTATTAAGTATAACTTCTTATATTTCAACACCCAAATTATTTACACAAAGCAAATAACTTAGGATAAACTGAAGCTTAAAATCTGACTTGGCTAGTTTTCATATTTGTTATACGCAAGTTACTGTATTTTTATATTGTATGGTCATATTTTACTCTTCGAAATAATTGACTTGCTGGTAAAAAACTAGCCAAGTCAGATTTTGAGCTTCAGTTTATCCTAAGTTATTTGCTAAATAATTTGGGTGTTGAAATATAAGAAGTTATACTTAATAGCAAATATTGTTGTAGCAGAAAAAATAAGAAATTGTGTTTTTAATTTATTTTAGAATGTTGTAGGTATGTTCTTCACATTAAGTTTTATAAAGGCCCTATCATCCCGGCTCATAGACGCCTCCGGAGATCCTAGAGCTGGTTCTTACCTCTCCCAAAGGATTGGGCTAGCTATCCAGAGAGGTAATGCAGCCAGTGTTATAGGGACTATGCCGCGCGCGGACCTGCTAGAGGGGGTATTCTTTTTGTAGTGGTGATTTTTATTTTAATCTTTAATTTTTCAGTAGCTTAGTTTTATTTTAATTAAAATAAGTTTAGTTTTTAACTTTGAATTGTAGATACGATTGTATTGTAGTATTTTGGTATGTTCTTAATAAATAAATATCAGGATTATCTACGGAACTTGGCACCCATCTAGATCTCATTTTTTTTGTCAGTGAAGTCGATAAACACGCATTGCATATTCTTAACATTGAACTTGGCTTGCATTTTCACATGTATGTTTTTGATGGGTTATACCTACCTACCTAATATTTTTCATTATGTCGTTAACTTTATCATCTGTCACGTAAACTGATGATACACGAATTGGTAAATATTAGCCCGATTACCCGACGAGTGTTCCTACTTATCATAATTATTGTATTTAATGGCATTGAATAGATTTTGGGCTAAAGCCGGTTGCTTGGCGGTGATTCACTTTCACCCCGCAAGGTCCCTGCGCGCGGGCTGCGATCCTGCGATCAATGCCAGTCGAGTAGTCGCTGCCGGTTTCTCCAGTGTACCTCCGCCCGTAGCAAAGAAGAGGAAAATGGTACCTTATTCCATAATTATCAGTGCAATACTTAGTTTCAATATTATTTTTGCAAGTGTGCATGTCTTGTATAATAATAAAAACTTCTTGTATTTATAGGCAGACAAACTAAGGGAAAACGAACGTGATATCGAGCTTCAACCTCTTCTCCAGTCTGGTTGGAAAGAGCAAAGCAACAGGGATGCCATTGAAAAAGAATTTGTGTTCAAGAACTTCAATGAGGCTTTTGGTTTCATGAGCCAAGTTGCATTATTGGCAGAGAAGATGGACCATCACCCAGAATGGTTCAATGTTTACAACAAAGTAAATGTAAGTTGATTTTACTGTTTTTTGTAACCTTGAACCTTGAAAATTATTGTAACCATCTGAATAATTATTTATGGATTCACGGGTATGAAGCTATTGTATGAAGGAAAGGCATCAGTTTTTGCCAGGTGCTGGAATCTTTTCAGAATCAATAAGGGGAATAATAAATTGTAAGACAACATATTTGACAAATAATTAGTTTTAATATAAAATTATCCTTTTTATGCTTAGGCATAGATTTCACAAATATTTTGATATAAAACTAAATCTTAAAACATTAAAACAACCAAACATTAAAACATGAAATCTGACAAGACTAAACTTTACAGTATGGGTTAAATTAAAAAAACATAATACTATACTTTTCACTTTCAGGTCACACTATCATCTCATGATGTAAATGGATTAAGCAAGCGAGACATCGAAATGGCCACTTTCATGAACACACTCCGCCAATAACGCGATGGCCAGTAAGATCACCTGGTAGGATCCCCTACCTATTAATTTTGTACGTGGGGGATCATATCAGGTGATCTTACTGGACATCGTGGCCAATAAAGCTCTGAACTATACGGGACCAACCACCTCATTGATAACTTGATGTTGATAATGGATGTTTTTCTTTACACTATCAATTGTTTACATTACATCATAAACTATGATTACTTTACTGTGATAAGAACACTAAATGAAACATTTCATCAACAACCATTGTAATTTCTTAGGTTTTTAATAAAATTATTAATTATGTTGAAAAATGACTAAAATATTTCTTATGTTTATCTGTATTTTAATGATCTTCAGTTATTTTAGTATCAGAATAAAGGCCTTAGTGAAATTAATAATTACTGTTGACTAGGTAATTATAACTAATTTGAAATTCAAATGATCAACCAAAAATGTAATTATGGTTATATACAATTAAACTAGTCCGGACACTGCTGCGGGTTTTGATTTACTTATAAGGTACAGTCCAAGAGATCTTATGGCCGAACCCTATATTTAAACCACGGACAGAGGCATAGGTGTTAAATTTTCTGTGCAAGTGGCCCTTATACTTTGGATTTAAATTTGACACATTTGTATGGGCAAATGTCCTATTCTAACCCGAATGAATTGTAAGCCTTAGGTATACATTGTTTTTTTTTTTGGAATTTTATATGCGGTCTGGTTGCCGCAACTCGAAGTCTAGCGCCTATTTTGCGTGCGGGTGGGATGTGGGATCACTACATATGTTCAGTCAAGCCATCGCAACCCCTCCAGGAATCCCACCTCAGCGAACCGAGGTGTTTAGCCCTGTACTGCGGCACCTCAACAATTCAGCACTGCGTGGGCGGCTGTCTCTTCTGTCTCCATGCACGCACGGCACAGAGGACTGTCTGTAACCCTTAGGCTGCGTTTCCACCAGAGATGTGCGAGGTAGCTAAGCGGTGCGAGGCTGTGTAACGAGGTGTAACGGTGTGAATGTTTCCACCAAAAATTTGCGAGGTAGCTGAGCGGAGCGAGGATGCGTAGGGAGGATGTGTAGCGGGCTCTTTTAAGCAGGCGGGGTGCGGTGAGGCGGAAGCGGAGCCAAGCGCCGCCTCGCAATAGATTCCTCGCACGCATCTTTCACTTCTTTTGTATGTACAATAACTTCGCTCCGCTGAGCTGTTTCCACCAGAGCTAATGCGTTGATTACACCTAACGAGTACAGTGGCGAGTCAGTGTCCTCGGCCGAGTACTCGGTAGGTATAAACAGTTTAACGAGTGCTCAGCCGAGTGCTAGGTCGAGCAGAGAGGCGAGAGAGTCACTAGAATCCCAATCTGTTTACTAGGCCGAGTACCCACCTCCCCGCTTCATTCTTCTGCCCCCGCAGCGACTCGATATCCCGCTCGGCACGTATGAACACGTACTCGCTTGTCACTCGGCCACTCGCCACTCGTTCGTTCATCCATCACCAAGCAGTGTGCGTGTTTAAAGCGTGATCAAATCTGAACTGACTCGCCACTATAGTAAATACGTGTGACCACCCACTCGGTTCGGCGACTCTCTCGGCCGAGAGCTCATTTACTGACTCGCCACTGTACTCGTTAGGTGTAATCAACGCATAAGCTAAGCGAGGATAGGTAAATGAAGTGTTTCTATTGGTTGATGACAAACACATCCCTCGCAACGCATCCTCGCAGATCTCTGGTGGAAACGCAGCCTTAACAGCAAATGGGAGGCGAGTGTGAAAGTAAAAACCTCAAGGACATTTTAAGAGCCAAAAATTTTATTGTATCAATTTATTTGGCGTTAGTAATCATACTTATTAAGGTGAGCAAAAGCAGTGTATGTATGCCATGAAACGCAGACTATTCAGAATTTCTGTAAATACTGCACTCGCACTCAATACTTACCTACGTTCTAACTGGGTGAATCAGTCTGGCTGTATGGGTCAACGTATCCATTGCAACCTGCGCGCCGGCTGTGCCTGTGCGTGTGGTCTGCGTACACCCGTGACGGACCCACGCAAGTCTTGTGCACACCTGCGCCGCAGTGGGCAAGAGGCACTTTTCTCCTCGCGTGGCTTATCCATGGTTAGGTACGTATCAGAACATCTAAAATTAATAAGCCTAATGTATCATAATCCCTAAAAGTTCAAATAACTAATGGTCTTTTTTATTGAAACCGCGCATTTTGCTCTACTAAGTATACATATATTAGAAACTAGCTGCTGCCGGCGAATTCATACGCGCAGAAAAATAAAACACCCTAAGTTACTCAGGGATAATCGTATATATGTATATATATATATATAGGCTGTTTTATATATTTCACCATTAAAATACTTTTTGAATTTTTTAAGAGTTTATTTCTCGCTACAAATATACAAAAATACAAATCTTTCCTGTTAATAATATTATTAGTGTAGATATGTATAAAAGTTTTTTCATTACCCGAGCTGATCTACCTACAACTATACACTAAGGAACCGACATGAGCTTATAATATCTACCATCCCCCAACTTATCAATTCACTCCACAAATCCTTTTATCATGGCAATCAAAGTATACAATAAATTACCCAAGTCAATAACAACAATACCAGCTGATTATTTATTTACTAAACAGTTAAACAGCTATTGTGTGCTAAATGCTACTACGACGTCAAAAAATAATTGAGAATTGAGAAAAGGTTATATTTATCATACTTAAACGATTAATGACAGGTTCCTACAAAATCTATCGCTAACAGCCTGAACCATACCTTAACTATAATAATTTAGTTTTTTTTTGACGTAGCATGGGCAATTTATAGTCTTCTCCGGTGACTCATTTTCAAAGGCAGCTCTACCTGGATATGCCGCATGTATATATGTCTTGAGGTCTTCTGTATGCTCCAATCCTTTGGTTTCAACAACCAATCCCATCTGCATAAAACCAAGAAAATATACGAGTAACATATTATTTCAATCCTCGCAGGCCAAAAGTTCCTTACGGCCAAGTTATTTTAAGATTAAAATGTTATTATTTTAAAACTTAATGTTCTACTTTTTTTACAAATTGTTTTTTCCCGTTAACTCGATAAGGTAGGACTTAGAGTGGTCGGCTCTCGATCTAAAGGTCTAAAAATATCTAAAACAAGAAGCCTACAAAAAACTACGGGGCAACCAACTTTACTTTCGCTTGCAATGTAACGAGACCCAAGAAGGTCTTTGGATTTTTGACTGTCTGCTCGCTCACTTTTGAATTTGAGATTTTCTTTAATCTTACCTATTTATTACGACTACTACTAAACTGGCCTTACATTTTGAACGCCACAGACGGCTGTGGCCGACGTCTAAAAGTCGTGCCACTGACGCCACGCCGGCTACAGTCACAAGGCCAAGATTATAAGAGATTTTGTTTCGTTAGAATTAAGTTGTAATTTGCATAGCATAGCAAACATGTTTGGCGTGTTAGTGACGCATTTTGTAATCGACGTAAGGCGTTCAAAAGGTTAATCTTGGTTTTGGGCGGCCGTGCAACCCTGACGCTGCCACAGTGGCAGGCGGCACTGACCTCTACGAGCTGCTGATCGTCCTCCACCCACTGCCTGTGGCGGAAATGTTGGTACAGGAAGAACCCTCCTTTGTTTAACACGTGCAGGAGACGCATTAACTCCACCGGGGTGTCTATGATTTTTACCTACGATATCACAAGCAAAACATAATGCGTTAATCATCAGGGCCAAGGTCCAAACGTGGACCTACATTAACTTAAATAAACACTGACGACAATTTTTTTGACTTTCGATCCTCGACCCAATTTAGTTACCTTTGACTCTATCGTTATTGCGACTGTACATCATTTTTTTTTAAATTTTTTTTCAGTCGTAAATGAAAGAAACATGAAAATGAAAAATGAAAATGAAAAATATACTTACACTTTTTTAAATGCCTAAAAGTATGGACTATAGTGCTAGTGTACTGCACTGATCAGTGCTACATTTTCACACTTTTATCTCTTCTTTATCTTTATCGTTTTTGCATAGTAGCAATACAACATATTATTATCTGTCTGTCTGTACCTATTGTACATCTGCTAACTCCTCCCAAACCACGCAACGGATTTCTGTACGTTTCTCACCAGTCGGATAAGTTTTCACAGATTTTTATGTAGGTTTAATAGATTATGGTTAATGTACGGTTGTTACAGAAAACTCACACCGCAGTAAGAACCGAACCGAACTAAGCAAAAATTATATTGTAATAATTAATTGTATCTAAATAATAATAATGATATGACGTGTAAAATGTACCATTTTATCAATAAATGCTTGAATCTTGTATCTTAAATCTTGAATCTTAAGTTACAAGCGGACGAAACAGCGAAATCTGCTTTACATATATACTACTAGCTGTTGCCCGCGGTTCCGTCCGCGTAGAATTAGGTTATCGCTCGGATATGGATGGATTATGTAACTACGTGTTTGTAGTCACATTTAGAAAAAACTGATAATAGATTTACTTGCAAGTCGGTCGTGAGAATGGCTTACTTTAAATTTGACTAAGCGGTCTGAAGCAGCCCGCCCAATATCCAGGCAGCGGCTCAGGACCAAGGTGTCAATGTTGCCGCCACTGACGATGCACACTACACTGCAAAAACGTGAGAAAATTCGATTGGTACATGAAGTACCTAATGCATTCATGCCTATGGAAACAATAAGTATGTGACAGTGCATGTTGTACTATTTAGACAATGATGTGGTTTCACAGTATGGTAATAGGACAGGCCAAGGTAATACATATTTACACACAATGTTTGGTATTTGGGATCGGCGCATCACGTATTTTTCTTCTAAGATATCCCTAGCTGTCACCTCAGTATTCACCGCCATTGTTTCTCATATCTATTATTACAGTATGTCATCAATGTCTCTGAGTATGGCGGCGGTAAGGAACGACTTAATCGTCATTAACTGACTGATTGCGGCCGTAATAGCCATATAGCCAACCCCATGGCATTATCCTTACTTATCTATTTCAGGGTTAGCTGGAAGAGATCCCACTTAGGGATAAGTTCGCCTTTGGATATTAGTTTAAAATAAATATTGCAATATTTATATTTTTGTGCTATAAAGAATTTACATACATACAATACATACAGTCGAGTTCATAAATATGTGTACACTTTAGTATCTTGTCACTTTAAACGCTGTGACAATTCATGTATGGCAGTTTAAACAAGACATTAAATAGACAGGGTACTAAAGTCAAAGACATCAATAATATCAGTAACTCCCGCTAGGCTTCTAGCGCGCCTTACGTTTTGGTGATGAGCTCGGGCACGAGGCAGTCGTAGATCGTCGCGAGCGGGCAGGCGCCGGCGCCTTCCACCACGAGCCGCTCCACCTCGTACAAGTGCAGGATCGCGCGCGCAATGCCCACTTCTGTCACCGGTATCTGCAGTAAACTCAAATAATTCATCAATATCACGCACGGGACTATCTAACACAAGCGTCTATTAGTACGGGCGGTAGTGTCACCCAATGTATGGGGAGGTCAAAATTTGGTATCGGATGAATTCACTTGGCACAGATGTATCGTAGGACAAACTGAGCTGATTCAGCTCGGTAGCCATCCAAGCCGCCGTACTTCCGTTTTTTTATATCGTTGTGAAATTCCTCGGGTATTTCATTTGCAAATTAGGATCCTATTGAAGAAAAATAACCATTGAATATTTTACATATTTCGTAGGGATCGATTATTTCTGTACTGTCTATTATTAATTTTGAAGGAGCGCATCTGTCTTTGATTTTATTATTAGCTAAGGTTTTCACTAGATCCCACTTTTTTTTGGCTTGCGACTGTATTTGCTTAATTCCTTGTGTTCTCTCTGAATAAATTTATTTTCTTTCTTTCTTTGCTTGTAGTAATTTGAGTCCTTTGTCCCTTAAATAAGATTAGCAACTTTCTATACACCCCGCGAACCTCTATTCACCCCATATGACGGTACGGGGAATCAAACCACCACTTACAAGCAAGGCTAACCTCATCGTCAAAGTTGGTAAGTATCCAAGCAAAGACCTTAAGGTAGTTTCATGATATGGTAAGTACTCGTACTTATAACTATTGATTGGAGTTTATTTACCATTTTATCCACGAGTGGCTTCAAGGTGCAGAAGGAGTTGACGCCGGCGACCGGCATGGCGATGGCGTCCGCCATGGTGGCCTCTTGCGGCACCTTGCGGGGCTTCCCAGCAGAGAGCGACTTGATCAGACCCGGCATCACTTCAGGTCCAACGCCCTGTTTAATCCAATACGGTAACTTGATCATATTTCATTTTAACTGTAGAGATCGGGTATTGTACATTGTATAGATACTAAAAAGTAAATTCCCTAGATCGTTTTAATTTAACACACATATCAATGTCCGAATGCCCTGTCAGAAAAAGATGGAACTTGTAGAGAAGAATTGCTAACATTTTGGTTACAAAAAAAACCACGTGGGTATTAAAAATACTTTTTCACCTAAGCCCCTCAAAAAGGCAGGCTTTGCTGTTTAACACAGTGAGCCAAATTCAATTTTGCTGCAAGCGCGAGACAGTAACTTTTTGATAAAAAAAATAACGCCGAGAACTGTGCTGGGTCAATGTAAATGTGTGCTGCGCACAGGATTCTACCCTAGTATCAGGATGTCCGGGCTAAATAGGTGACAAGTGAATAGTTTAGTCAAGGAACTAACGTAGACGAGGCAGTCAGGCTTGAGGTGCTTGATGACGGCGGCCACGGCCGCGAGCAGCCCGCCGGAGCCGGCCGGCACCAGCACCGCGTCCACTAAAGGCACCTGATCCAGGATCTCCAGTGCTACGGTTCCGTCCCCGGCCAGGGAGTCCGGGTGATCTCGGCTGGCACATAACATTTACTACGTTTTAATTCCAGCATTAGCCTATTCTGGGAACTATCCAACTTCCGGGGCACAAATTATAGTATTAATTAAGGACGTGGAAACAGTACGAAGGAAAAACATTGAATAAGAAATTAATTGCAGGCGACGATTTCACACAAATTTACCAAGTCGCTACCAAGTCCCAAACTAAAATCACAATTTCGTAGACAGGGCCACTACCAACGAGGCTAACTGCGTCGTTAGTAAGATAGTAAGTATAAGCAAGTATAAACAGTTGGATTTTATTGCCTTACGTGCGTGCCTGCTTTACGTGCATGCCTTATTATAAACCTGCCTTACTCACCCTTACCGCTTACGTGTCTGCCATACATGCCTGTCTTATCTGTCTTACGTGGCTACAAACGCGCGGGGCAACTTATGCTAACCGCAGGGCGGTTAATCATACAGAGGGCCAAGCCAAGAAGCAAACGCTACTGTTTTTCTTTTATATTACTCAAAATGTAAGGGATTACATTCTCGTGTGTAGCGATAATCCACGGTTCAACTGTCATCCCATACATATATGCCCATTTACAGACAGAGGGACGGACGGCGAAGACTTAACTAGTACTTAATAGAGTCCCGCGTTGGTACCCCTTGGGAAAAAATTTACACACTACACAGTATTATACTCAAAGACCGCCTTTTTGAAGTAAATTACCATATTGGTACAGAAAAGAGCTCGGACGAGTGTTATAGATATAAGTTAATACTCGTAGCATACCAACCCGTTGATGTACGTGAGTTTATTTTGGCGGGCGAAGGCTCGCGCGTACTGGTCTGCCCGGCCGATAGTGTCTCCCCAGATTATAACCTCGGCATTCATGTCTTTGCAGCGCTGCACCCGGATGATGGGCACGTCCGTCGGCATCACCACCACCACGCGAATCTTGAACTTTAGCGCGTGGTGGCACAACGCCAGAGCTTGGTTCCCGTAGGAAGCAACCACCAGACCATGTGGCATTTTTAAAGGTGGCGGTGGTTTTGGAGGTGATTGAATTGGAGGGGAACCTTGGTTTTTTTTCTGAGGTGATTTTGATTTGAGAGGTGATTTTGGTTTGGGTTTTGCTTTTGGTGGCGTGTTGAGTTTGTCTATCAATCGTAAGATAGTGAACAGTACGCCGCGTTCTTTGAAACTGCAAAACAAATAAATTACCGCCAACATGATATCGTTAAAATAAAATAAGATAAATGCACAAATTTAGTTCGTAATTATCGTATAGCTATTTACATAAGCTTGCGGCTTGGGATACCAACTCAGTTGTTATAACTAGTTAAGTACTTACTGTAATTTATAATTCAGTAATCTGATATGTACTCGTACTGTAACTTTAAACAACTTCACGTTTTCGATGTTAATAGAACCCACTCAGAGACGTCAATTAAATTTAATGCTTGATTAAAGTTGCTTTGTGGAGAAAACAGCCGCTTTTTAGTGGTGTAGCATATGAGAGTGAACGAAAGAGAAGTACAGATGTAGTGCAAAATGATTTTCCTTCGGGAAAACTCGGACTTTATTGTTTAGTGTCAAATGACAAATGCTGTCATTTGTCACTTTGTCATTTGACACTAAACAATAAAGTTCCATTTTAATAGACATGAAAACGTCACTCATTTAATACAATCATTGATTGACAGTTCGGGTGCCATCGTATTCCGATTGAGATCCGAGTTTTCCCGAAGGAAAATCATTTTGCACTACATCTGTACACTCGAAGGTTGTCTATAGAGCTATATTGTACTGTACCAGAGTGTACCCACTTGATGCTCAAACCTGATAAATGAATGACTCATGTGCATACGTGTGAGGTAGGGCCAGGATTTTAGTGTAGGACCAAAACTACAAAGTGTAATTGACAACAGGAGATTTTTGAAAATATGAACTCATAAAAATCATGCTTTGCAAGCTATGTCTCAAAAGTTTTTTTTTTATAAGTATTTCCTGATAAACCAAAAAATCTGTCTTTGCTACGCCCGCTTTGGACTAGTGGTTTGAATGACGTCATTTTGTTTGTAACCGCGTTTGAGTTTTAAGTGTGGCACTAGCTGTGACGTAAAAAAGACCATGTGGCGTTTAAGCTCTTTAACTTTCTCTCTTAAAATTTTCTCGGTAAGTAATGAACAAAAAAAAAGTATGCTTTAGAGACCAACTTGTTTCTGCTGTCAATTAATTCATTATAATGTTTGCACACTTGTAAATAAGCAAATCAGTTGTTAACAAACCATTACCTTCCGGTCGGATGAAGATTTTCCAATTTATAGTACACTTTCACCACAAATTCCTCCTGGTGATTTGAAGGCTGTAAATGTTCATTAGGTATAACGTGCATGCCCATCATTTGTAACTTTATATTGAATACCATAATGCTTGTTTGCTTACTATACATGGCGTCACAGGTATATCCTTCTTGATCTTAGCTGCTGCTTCTAAAACGTCCCCAAACTGTAGCTTCCGTGGGTTTCTGGGATCGCTGAGCGGGTCCACTACCTGATTCGGGATCTCCTCCTCTTCCAAATCCTCCTCCTGTTCCTTGTCATCCGCTCCGTTCTGGATATTTAGCGAGGGCTCCTTCTCGGGTTACGTAACACCACGACACAAAACAGGATAGCGAAAAACAGAGATATGTTCAAATTATAGAGCAAGTTTACTGTTAATTAGAGTTCTGTGCGAGGAATTCAGGAATCGGTTTGCGGTTGGTGTCCCGAGCTTGATAGATCAGCTGGCCTATATTGCCTAACGCACTCTCAAGCGCAATCGACTCAAAGCGGAACAATTGTTTTCATTTTGTATGCAGACGAGCCTTCGATTTTCAAAATGAAAACGATTGCGACTCCGAGTGCGTTAGGAAATAGCCCCTCAGGTTAGTATTTTTTTTTACGAGTACGTGTAGGTACTTGATGGTTTTTATTTATTGCCCCTGACACGGACGTGTACTTATTTATCTTTGGCTGGATGTCACGAAGGCAATCGGCGTCATGGTTAGGGAAACGTCGGCATCGTTCGCATCTAAGTACGGACAAATCAGACACTGGGCAATAAATGGGGTAATTGTGCATGTAACCCGAACCCTCCCGTCATTCGTGTAGAGAGCTTAAGAATTGTGAGTAGGTACCTAACGCTAGCTTCTAGCTTTCAGTTCGCTGCTAGTTCAACGCTTACACTGGACTGGACACATACATTCCACATGATCGGAGACGGAGGTAAAATCAAAAGTTCGTGGACTAGTCAACCAGCGTATTCGATATGAAGAGCTATGAGTTAAAAGTTGTTGAGAGCGCAGGGGTCAAAATAGGCAAGTATACTGTCGAGTTAGATAGGAAACTTTATGAAAATGAAAAAAAAACAATATTTATTCAGAATAAACTTAACTTAAGGCATAACAATGGTTTTTTTTATGAGTTCGCGTTAGACAATCACAGTGGGTGCAGTGCTGTGCATTTCTTATACATACATACATACATAAACTCTCGCCTTCATTCCCAGAGAGGGGTAGGCAGAGCTACAGAATTACCAACAACACCAAAAAAATTGTTGATAATTCTGTAACCACATTTTGCACAATTACTTAGGCTAAGATCTTAACCAGCGTATTAGTGACAGGTTGCAAGCCCATCGCCTAACAGCACTACAAGCCTTTATTCCCTTAGTCGTCTCTTACGACATCCACGGGAAGACATGGGGTGGCACTATTCTAAGCCGGCAACCACGCGGGCATTTCTTATAAGCTTTGTTAACTTGCCTGGGAGATTATTAAATTATCACAGCATTTAAACTGCCAGTGACGCAACTATTGGTGAGCTTTTACGCCTTTTGACGGTAGTTTTACGAGCAATTCGAAACCGTCGCACTTCTAAATACGTGTCACCAAATTTCTTCTTCTTATTTTTCTATTAAAGGGCGCCACCGCGGTATTGCACAGTGATTTCGCCAATGTCAAGTGAGTGAAGTAAATGGTAAATGGTAAGGTGCACCGCCGTTATTAAAAAAATAACAAGAAATTGGTACTTATTTTGTCAGGTATGTATAAACTAGCGACCCGCCCTCGCTTCGCTTCGGTTTATGTGAGTTTTCTGTAAAACCCGTTACTCCAAAATCCAATCACTATATCTATTAAAAAACCCCAAATCAAAATCCGTTGCGTAGTTTTAAAGATTTAAGGTATGGGGTATGTTTATTTTCGAGTTCAATTATTAGTTAAATACTGACCATGAGTATTTTTTTTAATAAAATTTTCTTCTTCTTTTTATTTATTTATACAATTTTATGAAACATACTACCGTGTTTTTGCTATTTTATCACGTGTATGTCATGATGACGGTGGGTCACAGATTATAATGGTATATAACATCCTTGAAACACTGAAGTGGATTGAAGCCATGGAATTAGTAAGTACCAACGTTAGTATGATTGAAGCTATGTATGTTTTCTTCCGGTACCTAACCTTCGGGGAGGGAAGATGGTGATTTGGCTTTTACTTTTGATTTGTTCTGGTTACTTTCGCACTGCGGTAGACCGCTATTGATAAAAAAAGAAGAAGCTATGTATAGAGTCATCCCACAATAACTCTGCAATGAGGTGAGAACAGTAGAAATCTTGTTTGTTTACGGCTATACTGGTTTTTAGTCTAAAATACAACCTTGATTACCGACACGTGCGACTGTTTTCTTAGGAATGAAAAAATGAGAAATAGATTCAAAATACGTTGTGTGCATCCAATATGCATCGTATTTAAATTTTAAATAGAATATTATCTTCTCGTGGTCTTATTATTTGAATATCGAAAGTTATAATATCGAAGTCCATGGATGTCGAAAGTTATAGTATCGAACGGTCATAACATCTACAATCATAATATCTACGCCTGAAGCCTACGATTAAAATGCCACGGGTTTATAATATGGAATGATTAGAATATCTACAGTTATTGTGACTTGTAAATACCGAACGTTAACATTATATAGTGCGATAGCTCTTAGGTGCTTCAGATTTGTATTTGTCTCAGAGAAGTATAGTCTTTATTATTTCTAGCGAGCCGATCTTCTACACAAAGGCCATTGTTTCTGTACAATACTATTATCTTTCTTTGTGTCCTTAACCGCAAGCCGATTACATATAAAAAAGTTAGAACTACATTGAATGTCCATAGAATTATCAACCCTATCCTCTTAGTCAGTAGGTTTAAAATGTAAAGTGTCAGGATACAGATATGTCTTTATTATTTGAACCGGTCTTATTCCCTACACAATACTACCATCTTCTGTCGCCAGGGTTGTACTTTACATTTTAAACCTACTGACTAAGAGGATAGGGTTGATAATTCTATGGACATTCAATGTAGTTCTAACTTTTTTGTATGTAATTGGCTTGCGGTTACGGACACAAAGAAAGATAATAGTATTGTACACAAACAATGGCCTTTGTGTAGAAGATCGGCTCGCTAGAAATAATAAAGACTATACAAATCTGAAGCACCTAACTTAAATAGCTCAGACTGTAGTGCGAAATATCAAAATGTACAAAAATTAACGGACAACATAATTATCTTCAATCTTAATATCGACGTCTAAAATGCCACTCGATTAAAATAACAAATTTTTATAATTTCCACTTCTATGGCCGAAGTTTGACAGGTTTTTTAACTCGGCCGCCATTACTGTCAAGAGCATTACTTTAACATCACAAATATTACTAGGCTTACTGCCACACTCAAAGACGTCAATTAAATTTAATGCTTGATTAAAGTAGCTGCTGTCACATTCTTTGCCATAGCAATAGAATAAGACAACATGTCACTAAACAAGCATTAAATTTAATTGACGTCTCTGAGTGCGGCCGTTAGACCGAGTAGAATAAAGCCCCCAATGGTCATAATTGTCATAAATATACTTAAGGGACCGCAAATGGCTCCTAAAACTAGACAGCACTTTGTGAAAGTGTTTTACGTTCTTGTCGTCTAACGTAAAATGCTAAAAATGTGTGAAACGTTTATTGAAGTAGGTTCTCCTTAGGGTATTTACACAGGCTGTTTTCTTATGATAGTTTATTCAGTTCTCGGGGTAATACAGGCACAAGGGTATGCGAGCGGAGGACTCGTCGGGACACTCGTCGAGCGAGCGGCGGGCGCGGGGCGGGCGCGGGGCGGGCCGCTCAGGTCGACGATACACGTCAGCTGCAGATCTGAACAGAGGAGTCAATTATTCACATTAACTTGTTTCGAGGAGTAGGTTCCATTACTCCCTTATTTCATGATACAACATGCAAACCTCATCTAAATTAAGTCATTATAGCGATCGGCTTACCAGCGGGTTATATATTGGTATGAGATTAAAATTATTAGATTTAATCGTATCGCTGGTTGATAAGAGATATGAATTCGTATAAAATATTGTTCCATAGAAACCTACAGCAAAAATAACTTATTTGAATATCGAACTGGCCACTACAGGCTATATACGCAAAACAAAGAAAAGGTGAGAAAAGTAGAGTAGATATTCTCCTTTGGGATAAAGCTATTTTCGTCTTGGGCGAGCTTGAATGCCTTGCTGCACTCAGGACTCCGCTTCGCTCAGGAATTAACTCATAAAACTCTCGCTACGCTGCGCTCGGGAGTTAAATGTGGAGTCCCTAATTTGCTCAGGATTCAATATCACGCCCGTGACATAAAAATAGTGCTTTATCGCCTCGGTGTATAATCTACTATTATGCAATACATTCAATTTCCCAGATCAAAGAACATCGTGCGCATTTTCCAAGTATTCTAAATTCAGTTTACCGAGCATTACTGGATGCATAGCATACCTTATTTTTTTGCTGAACGAGCGCACGGACAAGCTCTGCGTTCGTCGAAGGGTTCTGAAAAGAATGCAGCTGTGCCCGGGTAGTTCCTGTCAATAATCCTCTTCAGGTCAAGAGCATGGTCCATTCCTCTAGTCTCGACACAACACCTTATCTGCATAAAAAACCAAAATCATAACCTAAACAGACATATAGTCCTAATCTCAAGGATAATTAAAGGTATTTTTAAATACAGACAAGTTGTCTAATTGACATTGGCTACAAATCTGCCTGCCATATAATTTACCTGTCATTTACAGTTTTTAGGCAATTTTAACGTAAAACCTGTGTTTTTTTTTATTTGTCTTTTAATTCTCTATACACATCCCTACATTAGGACCCTGATAATATCAAAGAAATTTAGGCTCTTTAAGATGAGTAGGAAATTATTGAAATCAGCCATATTTTTTCGGTGGTGGTTTTTGGTGACATTAGTTCGGTACATTACTTTTTCATCACACTTGCTCGGAAAGGGTTTTATAACACGTAGGCGTATAGGGCAGTTATAGCCGACTTAGCTCCCGCGGGAGTTATAGAACTCCCTAGGGAGTTATGAGTTTAGTTTTAAAATATAGAATCCACCTGTACATCATTTCACACCAAGGAGGTGTAAAATCAGCCAAGGTTTATTTCCTATATTAGAAACTTGGCTACAAACCAATTTTACTGTTTAATTAAACTTATACGGCACATTTGTCTGCATTATATTTCTATTTTACCATTATTTCAGAGACATTCGCAATTATTTTATTAAATTTCATTTTGAAAATTTGTACAATCTGGCCTGTATTTGACAAGTTTAAAAAAAAAGCAATTCTAAGCATTATCTGTGGAAGACTAAAAAAAAGTAGTCAAACTCTTTTAGCTTAGCTAATCGAGTTCGTTTAATTTTGTTTTTTTTTTCTATTTGTTTTTTATTTCCTCGCTAATGTGATGAAAATCATTGTGTGTATCATGGGCAATCATTGTGTGTAGTCTCTCGTTAGCAATCCTCTTCTTACCGCCCTTGATGCACAATGTACTATTGCATCGAGACAAGTTAGCCATACAAAATGGTTAAATTCTGCAATAACTAGAAAACTACGTCCCTGATTCAAGCAGTTGCTACCTCATTTTAAAGAGGTTGGAATTCCCTATTTTAGATAGATTTCTTATCTGGGATTGGTATAGAGAAAACTAAGTTACTAGTAAAAAAAAAAAACTGTTTTGCACCTAATTGTATATACCCTTATCGGAAATGGAATATCGGCCGTTAGCTAGCAGGGGTACCACGCTAACAACACTAACTAAGCTAAGCCGCGTTTACACAATGACTTTAATCTAGGCCTAATGACAGTGAATATAAGCATGAATATGAGGATTCGTCTTTGCGCTCTAATTCTCGTGATACGAACTTCAGTGTGGTGGATGTCATCTTCCACCCACACCACGTCGCGGAACCAGCGTACTACGGAGTACCCGTTAACCGCCAGCAGTCTCAGCATTTTTTCCAGGTGCACCGGGCCATCTTTGATTCCGACCTGCCAAAAAGCGTATAAGTACTTAGTGCTTTTTTAATTTCAGGTTATTTATTTTGGCACTAGAATTTTCAATCCATAAAGTTGTAACCCACATGGTAATTTTACGTAGATTGACACAACAATTTTATTCGCGTCGTCATCACGGATAGCACAAGTTGTATTTGCTCGCGTGTCATTCAGTGCGTCGCTATCGTTACTGACTAGATAGAAAGGGAGATCAAAGTGACCACCTAGTTGCGGGACTCGCGGGCTACTTGTGCTAGCCGCACAGGTATTGGTGATTGGTGATTTAGAAGAAAAAAAACGTTTATTCCACCATTAAGTGGCTGGCTAGATTAAGAGGGAGTGAAAGTACCTGGAAATTCCAAAGTTTCGCCGAAAGACGGTTAGTTGCATAATTAAATAAGCTTACTTTTACTTTTAGAAATACCTGGCGTAAAAACGTAGCGCTAGGACACTCTATGAACTTAGATATAAAGTTGATGGATGACGGAAAATACTCTGCCTACTTGAGCTGGTTTAAGAGTTTATCATAACTTTTAAACTAAGCTTTGCGTGGCGATAGCACATAGACAAACAGACACACTAGAACATAACGGAGTCATCCTAATAGCCACGCTATCTATTTTGATCACAATTGTTTAAGATTTGTTAAACTTACTTTAAATTTCACCAATCGACCCTCCGCTGCTCGTCCTCTATCCAAGCAACGCCCCAGTAAAATAGTGTCAATATTGCCTCCAGTGCAAATACACACCACGCTTAAAAAAATATGTTAGAAAAATGGGAGTTTAAATTTATGAAATAGGTATTATTAGCGATATAAAAATTAATAAGTCACTCTATCGACTTATCTACAAAATTAAGCACGTTGGGCGGATCGAGGGAAATTTATACGTTAATAGAAAAACACTGAACAGTAAAACGCAACCGATATGGATTACCGATGTATAATGAAACCGCGATTAGTTTGGGATTGAAATAGCTGTCAATTCCTATGAACTTTGACGTAAGTATACGGTAAAACTGACATTTCCAATCCCTTTCTAATCGCGGCTAGATAATACCTGCGCAGATGACATTTTTTCGAAGCGCGGGAACCAATCAGCGTAGCATGGTTGTATTCTGTGCTATTATTGGTTATTAGTGACGCCATTTTGACGCGCGCCCGCGTGTCATTCAGTCAGCCGTCAGCGTGCGTGAGTGAGATGGAAAAAATAGATGCAATTTAATTTGCACCTTATAACCTGTGATCGGAATAGGTAGAGCTAATTTGCCTGAAGCATATTCATTCATGCGTGAGTGAAATGGGAATACATTATTGAATGAAGGTGCATCAAGTTTAGGCAAATTAGCTCTACCTATTCCGATCACTGCTTATAATATAACTATTACGTACAAGTCTGATCGTGGGTTGTAATCGTGCTTTCGGAAATCATCGGAATCGTTGTACGTGTCTGCACGAACGAAGATTCACGACACGCCATATCAGTTGTGACTTGTGTTCTACTGTACATTAGGATCTAATCGGTAGGTTTTGGTGTTCTCTATCAATCTAACAGTTTCCAATTGGCTGATTCTCGCTCATTGACTTCTAGTTAATCGCCGAACGAAAGCAAGTAATATCTCTCATTACTCACTGTCAATGTCAATCAACTTACGTTTTATTCTTTAGTTCAGGTACTATGTTGCCCAGAATGGCCCCGAGGGGGCAGGCACCGGCGCCCTCTACCACGAACCTTTCTATTTCACACAAGTGCAATATGGCACGGGCTATCCAGTCTTCTTTTATTAACAACTGAAAAATAAAATGGCTATTTTAAACGGAACATTAGATAGAGGTATCCTTAGTAATAAATAAAATAGCGAACAAAAAATACAGTTCTAAATAGTTAATAACTAATGGCCAGCGAATTCATTTTAAAACTAGACGACGCCCGCAACTTCATAAGTGTAGAATTTTACCGCTACTACAGGGAGACGATGAATTTCCAAAAAACGATTAAACTAGAAAATAAATGTGCGAGGATGCGTTGCGAGGGATGTGTTTGTCATGAACCAATGGAAACACTTAATTTACCTGTCCTGGAGGTTTTCGTACATACAAAACAAAAGAAGGGAGTGTGCGAGGAATGTGTTGCAAGGGATGTGTTGCGAGGGATGTGTTGCGAGGCGGTGTCTGGCTCCGCTCCCGCCTCACCGCACCCCGCCCGTTTATTTAAAAAGAGCTCGCTACATATCCTCGCTACGCATCCTCGCACCGCTCAGCTACTTCGCACATCTTTGGTGGAAACATTCACATTGTTTCACCTCCTCGTTACACAGCCTCGCGCCGCTTAGCAACCTCGCACATCTCTGGTGGAAACGCAGCCATACGGACGTACCAGTGTGAATGTTTCCACCAAAGATGTGCGAGGTAGCTGATAGGTGCGAGGATGCGTAGCGAGCATGTGTAGCGGGCTCTTTTTAAATAGAGGGGCGGGGTGCGGTGAGGCGGGAGCAGAGCCAGACACCGCCTTACAACACATATATTATTATTTTGTCCATTATTAATGTAAATATATTTTCTGCAGTCATAAATATGGATATAATCGTATTTTTATAATACCTAACCTAATTTAAAGTTACAATCAAAACAGTCCTGTTTGACGTAAAATCAACTAATTTGATTGGCGTAGGTTATTTGTTATGCTAGTTTCGCATAGCGTTTTTTACTACACCTAATGATATTGTAATAAATATATGAACGAGTACAATCCCTCAATAAAAATGAACAACATACTTAGAACCTTGTCACTGTGATTCTCATTGTTATGCTTGTTAACTGATGTTGAGTGTAAAGTGTATTGAGACAAGACATTAAACTGCTCACCATTTTCCTCGCTAATGCGCTGGCATTGGCCACGAAATCCCACCTCCCTTTCCGAATCGGAATAGTCTAAATCGGTCCCATAAATCATACCGACCTATGGTTTTAGCGCTTTCGCTATCTTGCGCGGGTGCACACCGGGTGCACGCTTGGTGTGTCTGTATTGAAAAATAGTACAAGCAGCGCAAATTTGCTTGGCGCTTTGCGGTGGGTTTTTGTATGTAAACGTGCGAAGCAGGCGCCCGCTCTGGCCACCCGCGCAAGCTGTCTGATGGATTAAAGCAGCGACCACACCAATGCTTAAAAAACGGTGTCGGTACGAAATCGCAGTGACGCGTCGTATTAGCACCGTTTTTGACGCATGCTCTCCACACCGGTGCTCAAAATTCACAGACGGTGCGTAAACAAAAGAATGTGTCATAGTAATAACATGGCGTCAATTTTGACGTGCCGTGATATTCGCAACGTTAAGCAGTGGTGTGGGGAGCGTGCGTCAAAAACGGTGCTAATACGACGCGTCACTGCGATTCCGTACCGTCACCGTTTTTTAAGCATTAGTTTGGTCGCTGCTTAAGACGTGTTAGGTTACTTACCACTTTGTTTACAAGCGGTTTGAGGGTGTAAAAGGAATTTACGCCAACGCCGGTTATACCGATGGCATCGGCGATCGTGTTCTGCGGCGGGACGGTCTCCCGGTTCCCACTCAGAAGAGACTTAGTTAACACAGGAACGACTTCTGGTTCTACACCCTGTATATTAAAACTTATAAACTCAATTTTAATCGAACAAGAACAGAGTTTGACATGTTTACATTTAGGTTTTTAGACATTTAAAAATAAAGAAAGTGTTTAACATTAGCTACTTAAGACGCAATAACTTTACAAAAACCCGTCATCCAGCGGGCATATTATGGCTGTACGTGTTTATCGAGTGACTGAATCGTGGTCACATTTGTCACACCGCACAAAAGTTGAACCCAGATTCTACCTCCCAATACTAATTGTGATTGTAAAAGTAGGGTAACGGCACCAATGATGGACACTTTTAGTTGACAGGCACGAGTAATGGACACTTCACATGAATAACCCTTATCTTCTGTAAAATAACAATCAAGTCTCCATTATTGGTGTATTGTCCATTACTGGTTCTATCACCCTAGGTAGGTTAGGTTCGTTAGGTATCTTCAGTTGCCCGCCCAAAAACAATAGCCCCGCCCTCGGGCATGAGTCAGTATTGGTTTATAGTTGTGGATATAACAAGTTTCACTTTCTGACACCGTATGTAAGTGCGAGTGAGACAGATCCCTTATCCACCGCGACAAAGGCGACCATAATACGGGCCCAGTTGTCTAGTTGGTAGTATAGCGTGGGAGAACAGGTAAAACCTAGACCTACCTATAACGTTACCTCGGTTTTGGTCAGATTGTACAGGCGTACAGCTTTAAATGATTAGCCGGCCCGGGGGTATTACTTACTCCGAGACTTACTCCGGGATTAGAATATACAAATTCGGCAAACCTAGGTACCCAGTTCACCTACTATTAGTGACAGGTTGCAAGCTCACCGCCTAACAGTACTAGAAGCCTTTATTCCCTTTTTTGTAATCATCCTATTTGCAAATTGACGTCATCGGCACCAAAAGTTCGACCCCTAATAATGACGAAAATGACGATGATAATGACGTAGAACTAACGTAGACGAGGCAGTCGGGCTTGAGGTGGTTCAGGACGACGGCGACGGCCGCCAGCAGGCCGCCGGTGCCGCACGGCACGAGCACGGCCTCCACGTCCGGGACCTGCTCCAGGATCTCCAGCGCCACGGACCCGAGCCCCGCCAGCACGTTCGGGTGGTCCCGTCTGCATAACAGAACGTAATCATAACGTCAATCAGCTGTCTAGCCTTTTAAAAACGGTCATTTTGTTTATCTATTAGCCAATGAGTTTTAACAATTTTAATTAAAAAGGATAAAATTGTCTGTAGGGTAATTCCACGATAATGTAACGAAAGTTACCATTGGAATTACTTAGTGTTTTTTGAAACTTTTAATGCTCATACTTGTCTAGATATCAATTTAATCACGTATAAAGAGATAAATGAATCCTTCTATTTTGAAATATAACTAAAAAAACAAGCAGAATGCTAGAAATTGGTAACTTGCGTTACTCTCTGCCATGGAATTGCCCTGTAAAGTTCAATTTATTTCACTTAGCAAGGTGACCCGAATTTTTTGCTCTCGAGCGTACTTTGGCCAATGATTGTGTTTGCGAGTGCGTTAGGCAACTGGCACACAGCGTCGCTATCGCCTAACGCACTCGCAATCTCAATTGGCTTCATAGCGGTACAATTGTTTTCATTTTCAGACAAGCCTTCGATTTTCAAAATGAAAACAATTGCTATTGCGAGTGCGTTAAGCAATAGGCCCTCAGGTCATGTTAGGCTGTGGTCCCATAGGCAAACAGTTTGCGGCTTACTGTTTGTTTGCTCGGCCATATTGTACAGTCCAAACAAAAATGGCAAGCAGAACCTTATGGGAAAGCAGACAGTAATCCGTAAACTAATGGGTCTTGCAGCCTTTGATTGGCACGACCGTCATCCGCATGACCGCGTAAAGACACGGTTCGAAATGCATCTTTACGAAATCGAGCCTGACTGCCTGAGGCATCAATCGGCTAAAACCATAGATCAGTCGATTCGGCCAAAGCTTTCCAGTAAATAAGAAAAAGGTAACTGATAAAGTAGGTACTTATCGAAACCTGCATTTTTTGCCAATGTACAGTCAGAGACCTAAATATATACACATTCCCAACGCCACAACAATAAGGTCTATGTATACCTACATATTTGACGCGATGGCTGTGTAGATAGATATACCATTCGATACCCGATACACATAGCCAAAAAACCAAACAGTTATTAGTGTCTTACTTTTTGACGCTCGCACCCTCGGTAGCGACTGGGTACCAGAAGGTTAATGCTTTCGACTGAACTTGTGGGCGTATTTTTAAGCCTTTACGATCTACCATAGATGTAAAGATTTTGTATTTGACTGTGTAACAACACTGTGTTCCGACTTCCGACAAAATTTTACTGAAAATATAGGTATATAAATCCAACCCGTCGATGTACGTGAGCCCTTTGTCCCTTGCTATGATACGGGCGTGTTGTCGCGTTTCGGTGATGTCGTTTCCGTGGATGACGACCTTGGCGCCGAACATGGCGCAGCGCTGGAGCTTGCTGATGGGCACGGACGGCGGCATCAGCACCATTATCGGGATGTTCAGCCGCTGCGCGTGGTAGCACATGGCCTCGGCGTGGTTCCCGATAGACGCTACCACCACACCGTTTTTTCTCTTGTCTGCTGGCAACATAAGCAGCGCGTTCAGTGCACCGCGCTCTTTAATACTGCGAAAAAAAAGGTTGAAATTTACTAAAAGTTAGAACTACCTCGAATGCATACTATGCGATTTCCGCGATTGATCAAGTGGCATGAACGTGTCTGCCTAGCAAACGGACTGAAGCAAATGCTTTTAATCTATCTTCGGTCAACAATACCAACGAGATAACCTAGTCACTAACAAAATCATTTTACCCTCACCTGGGGGCCTAATATCTAATATGGCTGCGTTTATCGCGTGATACATTTTGGACATGGCATCCGTCACCTTCTGACATGTTAATAAGTACACGTGTCAAAAAGTGACGGATGCTTTATCTACAGTTGGCACGCGATATTGACGCAGCCATACTAGGCGCGCAGCATAGCCTTTTTTTAAACATATAAAAAAACCTAAAGTTGTGAAAGTACTAAAAAGCATATTCAAACTTTTGTATGAAACTCGTTTCGTTCATTTTCCATTTAAATGGTTAAAATTTTGCCTCTGATGCGTTGATGTTATTTGTTCATACACATTAAGCTTAGTATTAAAAATATTAGACATAGAGACTTATGTTATATTAAACTTTTAACACCCCTCTTTTTTTATTTATTAGTTATTAACCCCTATTATTCACGTGTTTAAAGAGAAGTTGCTAGCTTTAGTCGTATTGTTAATTTGGAAAAGTCTAAAAAGCATGAAATAAACAATTACCATACTTAAAATTTTAAAAACCCCCGACTCAAAACAGTCTGTTAATTAAAAACCACCTCTAAAAAGTAAAAAAAAAAAGTATTGGCCCTATAAGTTTAATTGTGAGTAGTTATTAATATTTTGATTCAAGCGTCGACACGTCGGGGGACCGCTAAGTAAATTAAATAATATAAATTCGTAATGGCTTTAGAATAAGTGTTGACTACTCTGGAGTATTCCAATTGGTTCAGTTTGGTACATGTATATTAAAACTAATTCATGAAATAATTGAAATTGCTAAACAAAATCCTTACCTCCCAGTTATCTGGTGGCTTTCCATCTTATAGAATAGTTTCATGCAGAGGATCTTCGAGAAGTGTGACGGCTAAAAGTATAAACATTATTCATAATATGTTTTCGTTACCCGATTGACACCAGTGTAGTGTTGAGCGATATAGCGATAAGCGATTTTAGTAATAAGCCGTGTCGTGTACAGCAGTCGGTTTATCGGGACTCTGATGGAATTCTTTTGATAGATTATTTGGCAAAAGGCTCTACAATAAATGCAACATGCTATGCTGATCTATTGCGAAAAATGCGTCAAGCCATTGTTGAAAAAAGAAGGGGAAAACTCCAAAAAGGAGTTTTGTTTTTGCAACACAACGCGCTCCTTTATACCACGCGTGTTGCAAGGGTAACTCTGAAGGGAATCGACTACGAAGAAATTAACCACCCCCCAAATAGTCCAGAGGGCCCAGAAAAGATGCATTACGCTAACTATCGTTTCTATTCGTTTACTTTTATAACCAATCGCGTCACTGGCACATCACGTGACTTTTCTTATCACGTCATCTACCAGTGACTATTTTCTGTTCAGTAATTTTAAGAAAGACTTGCGGAGAAAGCTATTTGGAAGTACTGAGGCAGCGGTAGAGGTGCATTTTGAAGGCCTAAACAAAGATTTTTTTCATACATACATACATACATAAACTCACGCCTTTATTCCCAGAGTGGGGTAGAGTGGGGTAGGGCAGAGCTACAGAATTACCAACAACTCTAAAAACTTGTTAATAATTCTGTAACCACATTTTGCACTTTTAGGCTAAGATGGTAAACACCAGTGTATTAGTGACAGGTTGCATTGCAAGCCCATCGCCTAACAGTACTATACGCCTTTATTCCCTTAGCCGTCTCTTACGACATCCACGGGAAGATATGGAGTGGCACTATTCTTACCCGGCAACCACACGTGCATAGATTTTTTTCAACGGTATTAAAGCAATATATACAAAGTGCATTGAGTTAGGAGAAAAAAAAAAATATAACTTTAATACCTAACGAAATCAAAAATATCTCAGGCTTTGTGTTTGCTCGTCCACCGTATCACAGAAACACCGAGACTAACCAGCCTCTTGTGGTACTAGGACTGCGACTGTACCTACACTAATGTAACACTAATCTGGTGTAAATCGGTCAAGACAGTGTGTTAATGATAACCCTTACATGACATAATGTATATGTCACATCAGACTTGATCCGGTATGCCGCCTCAACGATCTGTTCATATTTAAGGAAGACTGGGTTTTCAGGGTCACTGTACTCGTCAAAATCCTCCTAAAATCAATCAAGGATACAGTTAGTAAGCTGCCAAGTAACTGGCAACAGAGGAGCCCATCACGGGTTGGGATCGCACAGAGGTTCATATATCCACGATGAACGCACTGCTTAGCTTCGGGTAACCAGAGGTAGTAGATATTCTATGAAGAATACATAATCTTCGCGGTGCTATGCAACGTTGCTAACAGTAAGCGTTTTTCGATCAAGTACACGGCACGTGCCAAAACGATTCAACAATGACAACAGGTTACCTAATGCGCAACAAAAAATAAACACAACAGTTTAGTACTTACATGCCTCTTTGACATGTTTGTTTTGTTGGAGAGCGCGGTATACAGAAATTATATCAATTAACTTTTGTTCCGTTCTGAATTTATTGCATGTTTTTAATATTTTTTTGGATTTTATGGTGTCATTATGACGTTTGACCCAGTTTTCTTCTTCGGATGAAACGTATGTTATGTCACTGTTGCTGTATGATGCTCTGTGGTTATGCCCTCTACATGTAGAGTGATCCTGGCAGAATAAAAACCAAAAATTATATAAAACTAGTCAACCAAGGAGTTGACATAGTCATAATGTCAAAACTTGTTGACGATGATCGGTTGATGATGTGCGAAAAGAGGGGTGTTACAAGTTTTCGATGGTTATAATATAAGCATAGAATAGGTAAGTAGTTATACCTATTGTTCTCATTCTTGGTTATAAGTTTAACCACTATGTGTGTAGTGTGTGCTGTGTGTGTGTTTTTGTGCACCGATTTGGATGCGGTATTTTTTATTTCAAAGCAGGTTTTTTAGCAGTGGTTTTTAGCTAGGTTCATGAAAATCGGTTGGGCCATTTTTGAGATATAGTCCGGGGGCCCACTGCAGGACACCCTCTCCCGAATCTAAATCACACACACTCACACACACACACATACATCGGATCCAGGCCTTATTAAACTAAGGATACAAGCAAAAAATGGAATAGAGCCACGAATTCGTAAATTCCTGAAGGATACTGATCCAATGTAGGTAGTTTGGTTCAATTTTGAGCGACATTAATGTGGTCGATGAAAGTACTATGCCTGGAAATTGGTTAAAATGCTTTAACGGTATTTTATTATTTTATTGAGCAATGCGATTTAGTATACCCACGCATTTTCCCTATTATACATGGGATCTGAAAACAAGGAATCCTCTTTTCAAAGAGAGTTGAACAAAATGAAAAGGCTGCGTTTCATGGCAATTTATTGATAGAGTTACATATTTGACTGTTAAGTTAATTCTGTTAGTTGGGGTCACACAGGCACGCGGGTAAGGTGGTGAACGGCTCCTCTCGAAGGTGGCACATATCGGGGTAGCGGTGGTCCAGGACACGTTTGAGGCGGCACGCGTGCTCCTTGTTCTGCGTCTCCACGACAACTGTCATCTGCGGGAAAGCAACCATAATACGGCAGGGGCCCATTTCTCAAACCATATTAGTCTAATAACTAATACTAGTGTTTTGTCTCGTAAATATAACTACAAAATGAGATAAGTAATGTTTTGACTAATTTATTTTGGCCGTTTCCTCGTGGTCCTACCATTTTTGTCAAACTGACTTTCGACGGAGCCCCGCCCAAGGGCGGAGCTCCTGCTTCTAAGTGGTTTTGCCCTTCGGGCATCTGAAGCTACCCAACGAACCTAACCTACCTACTTTTACAACCATAATTAGTATTTAGTGATCAAATCTAGGTTCACTTTTTGACTAGTATGACAAATTAGTAGGACCACGAGGAAGTAAGTTTTATTTTAGAGAAACGGGCTGGTGTACAGGTGGGTTACAGTCGATAGAGGTATCTGCTTTACAAAAGGGGGAGCATAGATTTTTTTGATCTATATTGTTAAGTAATGAAGTCCTAATAAAAATCCAAGTTATACACATTTTTATTATGATGACTGGTAATAAAAAATACAGACAGGAACAAAAAAAATAATCTTTTTTTTGACAGAAACTGCGATTAGAATAGATCACGAGGGCAAAAATATCAAAATTTCATCAGTTCATCACTCGAAGCCTATATTTTTAAATCCACAGAGAATGGGACAGAAAATTCTACCGACAATTATTATGCTGTCAACTAATAATCATTACGTCCCGGGTATAAAAATAAAATATACGGGTACAAATAAAGAAACAAAAATACCCTGTGCGAGTAAGTTGAGCATTAAACGAAAAAAAAACAACCAATAAACTAAAACATGATTGGTCGATTTCCTCGTCGCGCACCGCTTAGCTGCATCGCACAGCGCTGGTGGAAACCTGGAAACTCAGCCTTACCGCGGGTCACCATACAAGGTGCCAATATCACTAGCCAATAACAGATCAGTTACTACTAAGTAGGTATTTTTATCTTGGCATACACCAATTACAGCGTGATGCGTGTATCAGGACCGTGTGGCCAGCCCAAGCGGTTGCGGGTTTAGATTCGGGCAGTAGGTTACCTTTAAAGTATCGGGCCGAAGACAGTCGGTGACAGCCAGTGCCAGTGACAAACCCTTTTATTCGCAAAAGTGGAAACTGACGTGTGTTCAATCCTCTTTTGTTTCATAAAAAGCATAAAAAAAATAGTTACAAAGAAATATAAAAAAGTGAACCTTTAACTTGTTGAACCGACTCAACATTGCGAAGAAAAGGGTTAAGGGGAAAGGGACTACCGACCCGATAATTTAAAATAATCAAATCATAGGTACTTACTGATTTCCAAGTTCAAAAAGAACCGATACCGATATGAGGAGTAGCAATAAATAATACCGATGAAACTCCTTACGTTTCTGGTGTAAAGGTCATTTTCGACTATCCAGCCATCTTTATGGTAGGCAACGAGAATATTGCAGCGCATCTTTGCGATCACGTCCAACACCTCACTCAGTTGACTCAATTTGGCCATCGGCGTATTTATCTAAATTATAAGTAACGAATCAATCAAAATAATTAATTAATTACCAAATTCTACCTGCCTATCGTTCCACGCACGAACTGAATACGGCCCTGTAAGCAGCGACACTCATAATTTGATTGAATTTGCATTCAATAATGGATACCGTTATTTAATGCAAATTGGTGGGTTAAAGGATAAGTTGGTGGATGGTGGGTGGTAGCGACCCAGAGATGGACCCCGCATAAGGTCCTGCCATCGCTAAATTCACCGGTTTATTTCACTTTATTCCTGCGGTGCTTCTGCCTAAGTCGTAGATGCATGCCGCCGCATAATTTTATGGGGGTACAGGTCAAGTTATGATTGGCGGTTGAGTCGATCGTGGAAACGAGTGGAAAAGACTACATTACATCGTAGCTCTCACCGTCAGCTTGATCAACCGCCCCTGTCTCGCCATAGCCCACTGCAGGCATCTCGGGTATAACCTCACGTCGACATTGCCACCGGTCAGTAGACAAACCACTCTGCGAAGGCAATTTTATTACTCTTTATTTGACACAAATAAAACCTCTTTGGATTTTGAATCAGTATATAAAATTGGTACAGTCAAGTGCAAAAATATGTATCGAAAGAATCCGCTCATAAATATTTTACGAACTTCATATTTTTACACTTGACTGTAGGTACCAAAAATAATTAAAATAAACCAAAGTGATTCTGGTTTAATGCAAAATGATCCCTGTGACTGCTGTGATAAGTAATTTCAAAGTTTCTAACACTGACCAAGTATAGTTGCAAGCGAAGCATGTAAAGAGAGACGGTATACAGGGTGGCCCAAAAGTACCACGCCACAGTGACACCGGAGGTAGGTCAGCTCAAGAGGAACCTAACCAGCCTAACATGACCTCAGTAAAAGTTGCACGGTTTTCGAGTTATTAGCGAAATGAAGATTTTTAAGAATTTTCCCCTTTGCTTTTACATTTTTAGTACCAGTATCGACTTGGACAGCTTTTAATAACAGTTTTTTATGTGTATCAAATCACGAATAGCTAATTTAGAAGTCTAAAGTGTTATTTTGTCAATAACTACTCAAGAATCTAAAAAAAGTTCGATTTATCTCGATTTAAATTGTCACAAAAACATTAATTTCAACTTTGATCATCTGCCACAAAAAAAAACAATTAGAAACGAAACAAACAAGTAACGCCAATAAATTAGATACACTATGCAGATTCAGAAATGGTATAACACATGTTATCTTAGGTACTGCGAAAAGATAGGCATTTTTGTAACCTTCCTGATGCTGCACGCCATCACTGCTCACACTCCCGCACAAGTTGTCTGCTACCTGGACACTTATTAGTGTTATTACAAACTCTGTACTTTTGTCTCACTTTATCGTCATTTTGAAGGTAGTTCGAGCCTAGTCAGTCCATTACGTTGCGTTTCGTGCGACACTTGTGTTCTCAGTGCTCCATTTGTGATTTCTTGAACTTAATTGACTTGGCTTTTCATCGGATTCTGATTTGTTTTTCTGTTTGAACGACTACTTGTCGCTCTTCTTGACACTGATTTTGCCTTGCGGAACTGTTTTACAACAATGGCTAATCACCAGTATCTGCATAGTGAGTACGCCGACATGCACTTAATTTATGGAGAAACGAGGCACGTCTCAAATCGAGGCAATGTTTCGTACAACGCAAGATTGGCAGCAAGATTGTAGTCTGAAAGATATCAGAATCGTAATCCAACGACGCATGAAGTTATTTTAAGAGTGGTCGTCGCTTATCGAGAGGGAAGGCTACCCGGAGCGAATGGCCGAGCAGGGAGACCTCAGACTGTGGACGATGATGCGGTATTGGAAGAAGTACGAGCGGAGCCTGGAACTTCTGTACGAATTGTGGAACGCCGCACTGGCGTCTCCAAATCCTCGGCACAAAGAATATTGAAACGTCATCAATACCATCCGTACCACATCCAACGCGTTCAAACTCTTCTTCCAGCAGACTACGCACATCGTGTTCAATTTTGCCGAAAAATGATACAGATTGGAGGCAAAACCCGAATTTCTTTAATGAAGTATTGTGGACTGATGAATCGGCATGCAAAAAGGATGGATATCTCAATTTACATAACGTGCATAGCTGGCAGATAGAAAACCCACATGAACAACGAGAAGATCGGTCCCAATACCAGTTCAAAATCAATTTATGGAGTGGAATTTTAAATGGACAAATTGTGGGACCGGTCGAGTTGCCTCCTATTCTGAATGGTAGAAATTATTTACAATTTTTGCAAGACGACCTGCCCGGCTTATTAGAAGACGTGCCATTGATACTGCGACAAAGGATGTGGTACCAACAAGATGGTTGCCCGGCACACTACGCTCGAGTAGTCCGTGAGCATCTTAGTGAAACATTCCCTGAGAGATGGATTGGTCGATTGGGACCAATTTTATGGCCACCGCGTTCTCCAGATCTGAACCCACTGGATTTTTTTTATTGGGGCTGCTTGAAGGACAAAGTTTACGCAAAACCAATACGTTCTGAGGAAGAATTGCGGCAACGAGTATTTGATGCTGCCCGTACCATATCGGAAGTCAGTTTACGGAAATTGAGCCGAAATTTTATAAAACGATGTTTTTTGTGCATTCGAGTCCATGGGAGACAATTTGAACACTTATTGTAATGTAACCTAATTAAGTTTACAATAAATGAATGAAAAAAAAATCTGTTTTTATTTTCATTGCCATTTTATCCGGCCCATTGAAATTAAAATAAGTTAACGTTCAAAAGAGTGACAAATTAGCCCTCATGATATTTTGCAAAACCGCTGTCCACAACATTTTTGTAGCACTTAGTGACTGCTTTCGAAGCTCAAGTTTTAGGTTAGTTCCATGAGGCATCACTAAAATGACAAAAATGCTTATCGTTTTCGTAGTAAGATACATGTGTTATACCATTTCTGAATCTGAATAATGTATCTAATTTATTGGCGTTACTTGTTTGTTTCGTTTCTAATTGTTTTTTTTTGTGGCAGATGATCAAAGTTGAAATTAATGTTTTTGTGACAATTTAAATCGAGATAAATCGAACTTTTTTTAGATTCTTGTAGTAGTTATTGACAAAATAACACTTCAGACTTCTAAATTAGCTATTCGTGATTTCATACACATAAAAAACTGTTATTAAAAGCTGTCCAAGTCGATACTGGTACTAGAAATGTAAAAGCAAAGGGGAAAATTCTTAAAAATCTTCATTTCGCTAATAACTCGAAAACCGTGCAACTTTTACTGAAGTCATGTTAGGCTGGTTTGGTTCCTCTTGAGCTGACCTACCTCCGGTGTCACTGTGGCGTGGTACTTTTGGGACACCCTGTATATCAATCAATGTAGTGTTTATATGAGCTGTCACAGGCAAAGCACTTCCTTCATTGACCAGAATTTAAAAAATAGAAAGCGGTAACTCGTAATTCTTGTTCATATTTAAGTAGGTAGTCAATGATAGGTTCAAAATATTATTTTGTCGGTAAACCATTTCTTGCTTTGTTGAATAAATCCTCATGTTTAGTGATGAGGCGGGTAGTTCTATCATTTCGTGCAAATCACATGTTCGTAGAAAAAAAACATGCGTTAAGTGCTTAATAAAATTCATATATTTTTTATATATTGTGTTAGGTAATTAGGTAGGTATACTTTGCATCTAAAATTTGTTATATTATTGCAATATTAATGTTTGTTTTTTTATGTTAACATGCCAAAAATTCATTACCATCATCGTTCATAACATAAATGTATAGGTTTGAGAGCAAATATAACTAATATTTTACATGTACCACATAAAATTTATCCTCTTATATGTTTGAAATACTTACTAAGAAATAAAACTGGAGCTTTAAACAGTCCTATAACTGTTATTTACTTAACACTGTATAACAAAATATCTTTGTCCAAGAAAAAAAATAATTACCATAAATTCAATTTGTAACAACGAAATCACTCTGAATACGTCCGAAGTATATTCTACGATTGTTTCCCCCCGCCCGCGATCCCGCCTCAGTCGACTCAGTGACCAGTGACGAGGCCGGACGCGCGCCAGGTTGTTGTTAAAAAATTATTCGTGGCGGATTTTTGGATTTGGTACGTTATTTTTTCATTACCATTTATGCTGTTTTGATAATTAATGCGTAGTGTTTTATTGTACTGTAAATACTTAAATAATAAACTTTAAGTTCGAAACCTCACTAAATGAATATTACCTACGATTGCATTTATTTATAAGGAGTAAATCTACAAAAGGTAAAGAAAATTCATTACCATTCTCTTCATTACCATAATTTACCGTTCACTTTAAGAAGAATGGTAATGAAAATAAAGCGATGGTAATGAATTTCAGTATTAAGTTGTCAAACCCTATATTCTTCCCGTTACTCTTTTTGAGTACCTACTGTACCAATTTTGATGATTGTATGTACATATTTTATCCTACATGAATATAATATTATAAATGCTAAAGTTCGTGTGTGTGAGTTAATTTGTTACTTCTTTACGCTAAAACGTCTTAACGGATATTAATGAAATTTTGAACGGAGATATCTTAATACCCTGGATTAACATAATTATAGGCTACTTTTTATCCCAATTTTTTTTTACAGTGTACAGTCGACGTCAAAGATATGTTTAAACTTTAGTACCTTATCTATTTAACGACATGTTTAAACTGCCGTATAAAAGTGACAAGATACTAAAGTGTAAATATATCTTTGACGTCGACTGTAGCTTTGTTTATGAGAATGTTTGTTACTTTTGAACGCTTAAACGGCTAGTCGGATTTGGATGAAATTTGGAGAGGCTTGGTAGCTGGATTAAGTTTTCTTATGATATCACTATGCATATTATTTACAGATATCAGTATGGCAAGATCAAAAACAAAAAAAAACTCGCGAGGAAAAGTTGCTCGAAGCAAAATTACGTAGGAGTAAAAAATATGAAGAAATTAAGAATGATCCTGAAAAATATGCCATACAGAAAGAAAAAGAAAGAATGAGATATTTAAAACGAAAGGAAGACAATAAACTTAAGAGTGTGGCTGATATGACACCAAGGCAAAGAAGATATCAAAGGAAAAAATGGAACGAAAATAGTAACGGTACATAGAAAAACAGAAAAAAAGTAGAAGAATACAACAATTGATGATTGAAGGCACACCGTCAACAAGTGATCAAGAAGATAACGCAGGTGTAGTTCTTCAAGGGGATCCAATCGCAGGTCCATCTCATCAAGTACAAGAGACACCGAACACAAATTGTAAGCCTTGTAAACAAAACCAAAAAAGAATGAGAAAATTGCGTTATAATTATATCAAGCAGATAGGAATATTGAAAACTCAAAAAGAAAAAGTACATATAGATTTTTGTGAGAACCATTATTATTAATTGACAACTCTACATAGTGATTAATGTCGTTAAATTAAAGTGAGTATCTATCTACTTCGTACAATAATTACTAAGACTGATTAATTGATCTCGATAGTGTTACCGATAAGTTTCTGTCCAATTAAGATATTAAAAATTAATGTTAAATCGGTTTTTTACTTAATCCTTCATTACCAATATCAAACTTTCATTCCCATAACATCATAATCATTATCATATTCCGTACTTCATTACCATTCCTTCATTACCAACAACGCGTTTTCATTACCATATTACGTACTTCATTACCATTCCTTTTCAAAAATTTAAATTGCCCATATCTCGGTAAATTTTGCGTATTCATAATAAAATATACTACAGTGTTTCTTGTTCCTAGTTCTTACTATAAACATGGAAAAAACATTAAAATAAATTTTTCTCCCAAATTCTACCGATTTGCACGAAATGGTGGAACTACCCAGGCCATTGAGAAGACCATTAAATACTGCGTTCTCTTCCAAATTTCCGCCCGATAGCTTCAGCTATTTAAGAGGATAAGGGTCTTGAGAAAACACGGAAAGACAGACAACAAAGTCATATTATAAGTGTTCAATTTTTCAGTAATTGTATGAAACCCATTGATTTAGTATATACAAGATACACAATCCCGCACAAAACTTTATTATAAACTGTCCCAAATGACATTGATAGCTGCATTCAGATACATGCTAACATCGCTATTTTTTACCTTAAACATTCATGCAAAAAAAAACTCAATATACTAGCAGTCAAGTGTCAAATTTGCAAACTAATGTTTTAAAATATTTAAAACTCTTTAGTGAAATCGCCATTATCATACTATTTATGACAAAAGTGGACATCGAATGAATGGAGACGAATTTCTCTATTTATATTGTATTAGTTTTAACGAAATTACAAATTACACAAAAAAGCTTTTGACATGTTTTATAAATGCTGTCATAGTATTACACAACTTAAGCTATATATATACAATAATAATAATGAATAAATTAATGTAAAGCAAGGTTTAAAAAGCCGTCCCGTCAATTGTTTTTATTCAAATTTTAACGTTTAGGTATCCTATTTGTCACCTGGAATGGTGAAATGATTCTAACGATACCACACACATATAAATTGGCTCAGGTGTTCAAAGTTATGTTGGAATAAAGAATTATACATACATACATAAATGAACCATTAAAACATTACACTTTACTCCAGACAAGACAAGATCTTATCCTATCATAACCAACCTAGCCTAACCGGTTACGTATCATAATATGTACATAAAGTTCAAAATACATAATGGGTCATAATTCATAATGGTCATAATATTATAATGGCTTTTTTTTGAAACCCTGAACTTTTCAAGATTGTTATACAACAAACCTAACCTAACCTAATGGGTTCTATACAATGGGCTTTTAAAAATATTGAAAAGTTTACTTATTATGACCATTATTTAATATGACCCATATACGTATTTTGAACTTTATATATAGGTATTATGATGCGATCCCAACCTAACCTAATTTCCTTGAAATAAGTTTAATTTATTATATAATTGTACGAAAATGGGTCAAGCACACAACAGACGACTTATTTGCCTTGAATAGTTGATCACCCCTATCTCGTGCTAATATTGCGACCCATTTTGCACGTCGTAGAGGATTTCGTGGAAAGCTTAAATTTAAAAATAAAAAATATTAAAATTTAAAAAAGTAATAGCTACTCCATAATAATTTTGTTCCTTGGTAAGTCATAATTTGTGTGCACAAAATAAATTCCTAAAAATCATGAAAACATTATAATTTTAGCTAGAAACGTTTATAAATAAATAGAACTTACGTAAAATAAGACATTCCATCCTTTTTATTTGTTTTTTTGTTATTATTTTTGCAGTTTTTCACCACACATTTTGTCATGATTGACAACTGCCACTGTCTGTGGTCGGAACAAGACTAATAGCAAAACTACTGCCCAAGTCGATTCGGCAGTAGTTTTGACTTGCCATTTTTTCGTGCTGATTGTGTATCTAGTATATACTAAATCAATGATGAAACCGTCAAAAATTACGTCTTTCCCCGCAGCGTGGCTTGCATCTGCGCGTCGGTCATCAGCGCCGCGAGCGCCGTGGCGCCGGCGCCCTGCACCACCAGCCGCTCCTCCTCCAGCAGGTGCAGCATGGCCCGGGCGATACAAGCCTCGTCTATCAGGAACTGTGCAGATAAAAACGTTCAGCCAAACCAGACAATAATAATAACCAGATAATATGCATGGATTTTTTAAATCGCATTTTTTAACAAAATAGGAAAATACCGTATACCGTGATGAAATAAAAAATAATAATCGGCCTAGTACATTTTAAACTGCTAATTAGGCAGCGCATAGACAAAGAGATTTCATATGCACTGTGACGTCATGTAACAAACAAGTCAGCCATATTAACTCCATGTTAAATTCTGTTTTTCTAGAAAGACAAAGGAACAAATCAAACAAATCTTTGTTGTTGTTGTTGATCTTGGGTTATTTTTATAGTTATTCATAATATGCTTTTTCTCAACTGATTGTTATATGAATCAGCTTTTATTGGAGCTGTAGAAGAAGGCATAAATATTCCCCATTGCTTAACTTTCGCAATGTGATTGAAAAATTGTTGTATGGGTATCGTCCCACATGGATGCGAAAAGCACAAGACTGGTCTAAGTGGAGAGCCTTGGGGGAGGCCTATGTCCAGCAGTGGACGTCTTTCGGCTGACATGATGATGATGATGATGATGATGGGTATCGTCCCACATTGGCCTGCTCTCACCATCTTGTCAATGAGCGACCGGGCAGTGTGGAAGGCGTTGACGCCGGCGGCGGCCACGCCGAGCGCCTGCGCAACGCATGGCCCGATCACCGTCTTATACGGCAACTCGTTCTCCATCGCCTTGTAGAAGCAGCAGCATTTGTCCGGTTCAACACCCTGATGATATTTAAAAAAAAACATCCCTTTTTGGGCAGTGGCGTAATAAGTCAGTTGGTAGTAAAACCACTTACACACATACAAAGAAGCGTTTTGAAAAAAATCCTCTAAGCTCAAGTCGCAATGGTGGTAACATGAGAAACGGTCAACTAGTGCTGAAGTAAATATATTTATCCTTGAAGAAGTTCAAACTTCACCGAAAAAGACACATTAAAACGAACTTTCAGACATGGCTTTAATTCGATTGGATTGTAGTTAATTTGAATACTGATGACTTATTCTTTCTTTATTACGTTTCCCTTTCGGACCCTGTACTCACAATTGTGAGTGTAACTTTGGGCTTTTATATTGAAGTTATTATTAGATATCAGACAGACAGAGCTTAGGTGTTAAGCCATAGAAGACGTCAAGTCATAGAAGACTTTAATTCCTGACGTGTCTGACAAATATCAATTCAGTAAAATAACCCTTTGAAATATAAGTTTTGATCAGTCGGTGTTCTGTAGTACATGCCCTTGTACTTGGCGCAGTCGGTAGGATCACACAGGTACAGTCGAGTTCATAAATATGTGTTCACTTTAGTACCTTGTATATTTAATGTAATGTTAAACTGCCATATATGAATTGTCACAGAGATTAAAGTGACAAGTTACAAAATTGTACACATATTTATGAACTCGACTGTACATAAATGGCGACATTCGGCTTGATCTCCTTGGCAGCGACGCAGATGCCGGCCAGCAGGCCACCGCCGCCGACCGGCACCAGGATGACGTCGGTCTCCGGCAGCTGCTTCAGGATCTCCTTCGCGATCCCGCCCGCCGCGGCGATCACATGAGGGTGGTCGTAGCTAGGGGAAATCTGTACGTTTAACACCCGAAATGTACACTAAAGAAACGCCTTACATCTGATTGGTTGAGAATTCTCGAATGATCTATTTGGGTAGTTATGAAAAATACTCGAAAATGCGTTTGTAAAAAAGTAACCGTCCTTGTATGCTTTAATTAGCACGAGGGGTTACTTTTTTCTGCAGCTGACTGTAAAAGTGCGCCATAAAAGATACAGGCATATATTATGCAAATCCTTATCCAGCACTTACACATTTGGTATACCAACCTGTTGGTTTTAAAATTACCTTTTATTCTTCTTTTTGTTTTGATCTTCTTATAAAAGTTGTATATCAGTATTTATGTACACGCTTGTTATATATTACTTTTGTCACTGAATTATTTAAGTATTTTACACGGTTGTTGGTGCATCTACAGCATATGGTATGGTATAGTATATTATAGTATAGTATAGTATAGTATAGTATGTTTTTGTATAGCGTTCCGTGAGTCACAAAAACGGTACTGGCTGAAAATCAGCGCTGTAGGTGTCTGACGCCTCAGCATAATGCTGAGCCAGGGTCCGATTCGCTACCGCGAGGACACACTCCGTGCTGTTTCTGTCACATTGTTTGCTATCTTTCATTTGTCTATTTGTGTGTCTTTTGTGTAGGGAATAAATGTATTTCTTCTTCTTCTTCAAATTATTCAAGAAAATAATAGACAAACAATGTACCTGTTTTTCTTTAATTTCTTCAAAGTAGTACTGAACCATGCCCGCCTCGACGGAAAGGTCAATTAATGGAAGATAATATAAATAATATAATAAGTTAATAAAATAATAAAAATAAAATACTTATAATTAAGTAAATAAACTTAAATCTGGAAAAGGAAATACTGGAAAAGGGCCGAATCTTAAGTACCCGAAACCGACGTGCGTGCATGACTCGATGTATGAATGTGGAAGAAGCGAAAGAAATTTGTCAAGATCGTAGCAAGTGGAAAGAAGTGGTCTCTGCCTACCCCTCTGGGAAACAGGCGTGATTTAATGTATGTATGTATGTGTAAATTTAAATCTAAAAAAAGATAAAATTAATTTGTAATCAAATCAAAGCCGCATAGGTACCCGTTCAGATAAGAGACTCCCCGTTCTCGGGCCAGCGCAAACGCGTGCTTCTTAGCCTCCCCCATATCCTCTCCGTATAGCACGACGCCAGCGCCGCACTCACAGCAGAACTCCGGCACCGCCAGCGGCGTCTGCGTCGGCATCACCACGGTCACAGGCACGCGCAGCAACTTCCCGTGGTACGCTAGTGCCTGGGGAACGAGCATAGTATAAACAGTAGTTCATCTGCAGACAGGAATCCAAGGGGCAACATTTTATGGCAGGTAGGGAGTTACTATATCGATAAATATAATTGTCGGGTGTTTAACGTCTACGACTCGGCCGATAAATCCATTTCAGGTGGCTAAATGACTTTCCAATTTCTGTGGATACCTCCACTAGGGGCATAATTTTTTTTTTAATATGCTGTGTGAAACTTCATACTCGTTTTCAGAACAAAACTTACAAAAAAAAATACAATGGGGAGATCACAAAAAAAGCAGCATCGATAATTGAGTTTATCGATATACGAACTCCCTACCTGTCACAAAATTTTACCCCTTGGTTTCCTGTCTTTTCATCTTCAAACAAGGGTTTATTGTGGCGAGCATGTCTGCGTGCCTCGATCAAAGTCATCGGGACGGCCCGAGCCAGTTCAGTTGGAGCCGCGCCGCCGCTGCGTTTGGTTGCGTATCACGCGACGCGCATCCACGAAAAAGTCTCGTCATATAACTAGCGCCCTCGCCGCGAATTAATTATGTGTACCCGTGCCCAATTCCCCGTGGACGCGGTGATGAGGCCCGGCTGCGGCTCCTGCTGCGCGGCCTTCGCCAGCGAGTACACGGCGGCTCGCTCACTGAAACTGAAAAACCACTCCTGTTGCAACTGAACACATCCAAATAATAATTTAAAAACATACCGCTATACCTTCCCGTCCGGTGAACAATTTCATTTTTAAAGTAAAGTTCCATATTTAATTGCTTGCACCATCTAGACCGCTATAATAATAAAACCATACTTAATTAATGCACCGAACAAATTATTGAACACGTTCCCAGTTCAGGCGCATGTATAATCCAAAGCATTAATTCGGCCATTGCGCCAAATATACCTACATACGCACATATGTACAGTCGACTTCAAAGATATGTTTATATTTTAGGACCTTATTACAATGGAATAAGATGAAAAAATATAAACATATCTTTGACCTCGACTGTAGACAAATAGATATTTTTAACATAATACTGGGAACGTATAAGGTAAGGTGGGGTAAGAGCGTCAACGGGGTAAGTGCGACAAAACCATATATTTTTAGAAGATATTGTTGGTTAGACGGACTTGCCCCTTAGACGCACTGGCCCTATCAGGTGTTATATGTGATGACTGATGAGTGATGACTTTACCTACAGCTGCGGTCCAATAACCGGTTTTTTAACAGGTCAAGCTGCGTGCAATCAGATCAACAAGACGTGGGAACTGATGAGGCCGTCTTTGCCTGTCCAATCGGTTGAAAGTCGGTAGGTAAGTTCAAAGGTAAGTTCGGCGCGAATCAGTTCTCTCTCTCTCCCTTTACGGACTGCCCACGGCACCGGACTGACCTACGTCGTGGGAATTGCTCGGCCCGTCAAAGCAACAAGCCGCGCCAGTCCAGGCAACGCAAATTTGAAAATAGAAGTTCGAGTTAGCTCTATCTTTTTCTTTCGATTTAGTCTGGAATGACGAGTGACAGGGGCGGAGATAACGTAACTTCGAACATCGATTTCCAAAGTAGAGCCTCTGACCTGTTAAAAACTCTTATATTGATAAAACGCTACCACCCGTTTCATACGAACTGTGTCGGTATGAGTACTTAATTTGCATTTGGTATTTAATGTAAAAGAAATTTATCTGAAGAGTAGTTTCGAGTAATTTGAAAAAGGACAATAGCCGAACTGACCGCGAACGTGTTACAACCTTAACACATAAAAACCGATTGCTACGTTATCCTTTTCTTGGGATTAAATTTAACGCAAAGTGAGGCATATAAAAGATATTAACAAAATTAAAAAAGTTGCAAATTTTCTTTTATTTTAGTGACTTTTGCACATTTCCGACAGAAAATATATGGCACATAGAAAAACACAGAAGTAACTGAGTAATGTTAAAAGATCAGTGATAATAACCACGACTGGGGTCTCCGGCAAATATTCTTTCACGACGCTCGAAGCTTTTAAAACTTCATTGTAGGATATAGTTTTTGGATGGTCTGGGTCACACCAAGGGTCAAGTTCCCTGTCTTGCCTCTGAAAAGTTTAATATACCTAAGTAGGTAATACAAATTAAAATAAAATCAAATTCATTTATTTCATTAGGTACATTTAGACATCCTTAATATTAGTACTATGCTGAATGAGTCTAATTTCTTTCACCACTATCAGATTCTTGATTTTTGGATTTCCAGAATACCATATAATATTGTATTAAAAATTTCCCTTCGACAGATTTTACTTTTCTAAAAAACTATAAGTGTGAGAGCAAGTATAATTTTTTTCCCAATTTAAATAGATTATTCCCTTGTTTGAGTAATTTTTTTTCTTGTTTAGGATTCGAAATAAATATCGGTGGTTTTTCTTCGCGTTTCAAGTAATTATTGTGTACCCGTAGCGAGTTTTAACTCATTATTAGCAAACACGGGTTCACAATAATTACTTGAAACGCGAAGAAAAACAACCGATATTTATATATTTTTAATTAATTTATATATATACATTTTATTTGTAATGATGAGGCTTTGTTTGAACCACGACGGACAACAAAGTTACCTTATAAGGGCTCCGTTTTACAGTATTTGGTACGGCACCTTAAAAATACGATATGACTGGCGATAATAATTATGACCTGAAAAACATTATGGCAGACCATACAGACCCTAATTTTTATGACGTAAAATTGTATGACAATAATTAATTTCATTGGATAATCGGGGTAAAAAAATGGTATCCTAACACTTGCAGAGCAACATTTCACAAACATGTTATTTAGCAAGACGCTTGTTTTCGAATTCCGAAACTAAATATTTTTATAAGAGTGAAACCAAATGATTTTGACGCTCAGGTTCACGTTGTGCATATTCAGAAATTAATCAATTTGTAAAATGTTTTTTTAGCAAATGATGATAACCTAAAAAAAAAATGTGATCTTTGGCGCAACCCTACCATTTAAGTATAGGGTTTCGTATCCGAAGAGAGCCTTACGAGACCCTATTAATATGCCTATGCTGTCCATCCATCCGAGTCCAACGTCTTTACAGTATAAGTAATATGAATCAGACGTTTTATTGAACAAAGTTTTCTAAGATTCTATTGGCTACTTAATCTAGGCGTACCTTAGTTGTGTGCCGGCATTTGGCTTTCCCCAGTTCTCGCCTCGACTGAGCTGTCGGAGCCTCACCATGAACCGGCTGCGAGGCTTCGGGCGTCTCCCACGCAGGCATCTTCAAGGATGTCCAAATACCATATTGCTATTGATTAAAATGAGTTAGTATGTAAGCATAGGGAGATTTTGCAGTCACTGCATCTGTATCAAATATTCTACTTCTTTTTTCTTGATTCTCAAATCTACATACTTGGTATATGGATCACTCTAACCACACCCTGACATTTATTGGATCCCCACAAGATTCTCGAAAAATACAATTTGTCTATTACAGCAAGAAGTTTGTACATTTTTAGAATCGGTCATGGAAGGGTCATGGATGTAATAAGAACTAGTACTTACACACCTTAGACTGACACGCAAATTACATTACCAAGATCGAGGGGGATAGTTATATGGAGCTCTCAATAACAGAGACAGAGAAAGGGTATTTTCTGCCAAGGCGCGCTTTTTTTCGAAGATCCAAAATCGCTGTCCTTTTAAATTGTTTTCGTGAACGTATGTGTTAGAAGCAAATTTAAGACAGGAAGTTATTATTACTATTTATTTATTTAATGGCATCTACATAATAACGTAATTTTGCCAATGTCAAGTATATACAAGCAACGTTGTCCGGTGAATCATGTCCTGTCGTCCAAGTCTTCCAGTCATAGCGTTATGTATGACCCTTGAAGATGGCCAGCATCCACTACAATGGCTTAGTGTGATTTTGACCGCTAACTCATTTGGGACCATCTTTTCACTGTTATTTTATTAAATGCAAGTTCTTCATCAATGTTACAAGTTGTCCCACAAAACTGCCCTGGATTTGCGTACCAAAATCAACAATAAAGTTATTTACAAAAAAAAACAATAATTAGACAGATATTTTTAGAATGAAAGCCAGCCATAGACCGATAGATTTTTTTTTCAACAGTTTTCTTATTTTATGACAGTAAGCTTGTGTTAATATGTTTGTATTTTATTTGAAACTAGCTTCTGCCCGCGACTCCGTCCGCGAGGAACTCGTGTATAATCTCGTGAGGCCCAACGTCCTAAATTTAGGACATTTGTCAAAGTGACTTTTGACTTTAGTTGACTGACACAAGATTATTTTTCGAACTAACGAAATTTGACGTAGGCCTCACGAGGATATCGTAGTTCCATACAAAATGTCACCCTCTATTTCACCCCCTTAGGGGATGAAATTCGGAAAAAAAACTATCCTACGTCCTTTTCCAGGATTCAAACTATCTTTGCACCAAATTTTACCTAAATCGGTTCAGCGGTTTAAGTGTGAAGAGGTAACAGACAGACAGACAGACACTTTCGCATTTATAATATTAGTATGGATTAATTTTAGACCGCCTAGTCCCTTAATGAAACTACATTTTGCAAGCAAAAATAAAAGTTAAGAGCGACAGACACTTTCGCATTATTTTATAATATTAGTACGGATGGATGGATTAATTAATGGTGCATTGTTGCGTGGTCGGGTGTTAAAGCCACACTACACTAAGCAAAAATCGGAGAACGTGACTTTTCGTACGTGAGTACAGTAATTAACCTTTTCTGAAAGTTATTTTTGTGTTTTAAACGCAGGAAATACAGCAATTAATATCAACTACGTGTAATATAATACAAGATCATTCAAACAAAGCTAAAGTTCGCTTCTAAACAAGATTATTGCAGTATTAACCACCCAAATTACGTAAATAGTTTAATGTCAATACAAAACGGTTCGCTGGTAGTAGTCTGCGGTAAATGCAATTTGGTCAGTGTGTGAAGTGATTTAGGGTTACCAGACAAACAATAATTTACCTCATTTAATAATGGCTATGGCGGCGCTCCTTTATCTGGGTGGCCTGGCCCTTCGGGCCTGCTGCAAAACTAGTATGACCTAAACCAACCTGGGACTTTTGAGACAAAAATATTAGTCCGACTTGTTCCGTAGGACTATTGGGAGGACATCGTCTCAGTTGTCCCATAATAGGACACCTCAGTGGGACTAGTGGAATAGACGTACAGATTCCTTATCCGGAGTCAAGTGCTTTTTCATCCAAACTATATTCAAACCGCGGACAGATAAGGCTTACTTCGGATTAAAAATTGACATTTGCCTATACAAAATGTGTCAAATTATAATCCGAAGTAAGCCTATCTGTCCGTGGGTTGAATATAGGGTTTGGCCGTAACATAATAATATTTACTAAGTAAGTACATTTTCTCTCTGCCGCCTACGAGCACAAGGAGTCTCGTCGAGCAACGCCCTAAAAGGAGTTTTAGGACAGATGCTTAAATTGCGTAGCTGTCAAAAAAAAAACCGATGCTTGGTTGATTTAGCGCCAGGCGATAACGTTTCTCACCCCCTAAATGAAATTCGATTTACACGTTTTAGAATATATTATAAGTAGTAATTATGAGGTATGCGAGTATCCCTTAAAGTAAGTAGTGTTGTCTAGTTGCACTTAGTAATATTGTTTCCTTTTGCTGTTAACTACTCCTATTGTTGTACCCACGCCTCCTTTACTTTTATTATGTCTTTGTAACTTGTGGTAACTTCGCTGGTTAATGTTAAATTCATGTTCATTTTTACCTTTAAGTTTTATTGTACCGTTTGTGCCCAAATAAAACATTAAAACATTAAAACATTGTACGGTTCCGTTTTTTTTCATTTCATTTATCTATTTCTATTTTTATAAATAAAGCAAATTGTTTTTTTTCTTGAAAAGAAAAGCATACAGACCGAGTTTTTCATAATGTCTACAACATATCGCACTGCTAGTTCAAAACAGTATGAACTCAAAATCCTTGCTAGTTTTGTTTCAAGTTCATAGAAGTTGTTTTAATACACAGTAATTGTATTTTGAGTTATAATTTTTTTTCTTTTAATTTTTTTTTTATATACTAGGTACTGTTTTGATCTAGCAGTGCGATATTCAAAATCGTAAAAATCGGACTCTATTTAGGGGTGAGAAACGTTACAGCATTTTGTGAGAAAAGTTTTCAGCTTCACAATCTTAAGTTCTGCGGGTAGTTACAAAACAGCAGTTTAATTTTAAATGTTATATATTGACGTAGTTAGTACACGGTAGCGTTAGGTAATAGAATTTGATCTGATCGCTACTGATTCTTGCTGATCAATTTATTTCTAAATCTCTACTACTTTTGGCGCTACATTATAGGACTTTGAAGGACAATATTACTTATGCTTAAAGACCCTACATCAGTATCTCGTAACATGTGATGGCGGCTCTGGCGACCAAAACAAAAAAAACAGTATTAGCATATGTACTTCATACTCTTATACTGCCTTTTCTTTTCAGCTGGTGCTGCTCGTTCACATTAAGATGGTTTGAAGTGTGACATTTATATTTAGAGCTTGGTGGTTACAATGGTATTGAGTTACGTTCTGATTTGAGTTGCTTGTAGATACGGACAAGGTTTGTGTTTGGGTTCTGCCAGCTACTTCTGCATGCAGATGGGGTTCGGCGCCAAGCAGGGCCCGCGGCGCGCGGCCGACTTGGCCCCGTCTTCGGCAAGGTCCGGGAAGTAGTAGGTTTTGTAATTCTTCTTTATTTGTTCCATCAGCTCCTTTAAGTGGTCCCATCCTCTTGTTTCTACTACGAGTTTTAACTGAAACAGTTTTTTTATTGTTTAGTCATTTACTTCTAAAGAAATTAATATTTAATGAATTCAAAAAAGTAAAAAATATTGTCAAGGTGCCATTTTTTCCATTTTTTATAAAACACTTTTCGAGTGGTTGCGAATTCAATTTAAAAATTTGGTCAAATAACCATTTACCTGAAGCTATATTCTGTATACCAACGATAACTTTTCAGTGTTCCTACACACGATGCATTGCGAGAACGTTATCGCTATCGAAAATCTAAAGGATTCACGTAAGCAGCTGTGCCGGAATCATGTGAATTGCATACTTTTTTGTCAGTTTCCGATAATCGTTTACGTTGGCGTTATGCATCCTGTCTATACTAATGTTATAAAGAGGAAAGATTTGATCAAATAGGCTCCGAAACTACTAGACTGATGTGAAAAATTCTTTCACCATAAGAATCCTACATTATATCTGGTGAACATAGGCTATGTTGTATTTTTCTGCGCAGACAGAGTCACGGGCAACAGCAATTGTAACTAAGTAAACTGACCAAATGACTGCCCTAACAAAAAGGTCCTATGCACCTGTTATACGTAAGATTGCAGGCAAGGCAGCAACTTAAGGAATATCATCAATCAGAGAGTGGCTTCCAATATGGCGGGACTGAATCAGGCTGGTAATGATAATCTTACCTCGCAGCTGAAGACGTCACCCTTAACCCAGGCGCGCTCAGGCACGCAGTCCCGCAAGGTCACGGCGACCTTCGCCAGGAGCGCACACATGTCCGCCATGCCGCCCACCCGGTCGCTCACCGTCACCTGTGGCACACCATACCATTACAACCCGAGCTCCAAATACCCCGTCCTTCGTCGCTTCATTACTTACTGAATGACAGAGCTAACGTTACTTCGACCTTCGAATTTGAAGTAAGTAAGCTTAGGTAGTTATTATGTGGTACATACCTACCTATCGAAGTAGATTTGGGGAATTGCACTGATTTTAAATACTTAGGTATAATATTATTGTGAAGGTTCGCTGCATGTAGCGAGCTGGCTACATCTAAGTTATGCTGGTTGGTTAATTACGTCAGTGATATTCGAATCGATAGATTTTAATTGATTTGTTTGTTTGTTACAACAGCGTCAGTCACTTACGTAAAACAGAGTTGAAGAAACCTTTAATGAAGAAGTATATTTTATAATAATAAGGAAAGTTTAAAATAAAAAATCAGAACAGTCATTTTGTGTTATTAATGTTATTAGTATTGTGAGTGAATCAAGAAAGTAAAAGCTTTTCGCCCATTTTGGTTAATTTTCAAAATGAGTTGGGCGAACAAAGAAATGTAAGAAAGCTAATTCGCGTCATGAGTGAAAAAAACGGTAGGAGTAGGTAAGATACCATCATACCCTCCATTATTTTCTCTTGCGCTGAACGGAAAAGAATTTAACATACATACATTAAATCACGCCCGTTTCCCAGAGGGGTAGGCAGAGACCACTTCTTTCCATTTGCTACGATCTTGACAAAAAGAAAAGATCAATTGAAAAGGGCATGCTTCGATGGTTCGGTCATTTGGAAAGGATGGATGAAAGAAGATTGACAAAAGATATACAGATCGAAAGTGAGTGGGCGGGTCGGAAGGGGCCGCCCTAGGCGTACTTTTTCGAGTCAAATCGGAGAAATACTGGAAAAGGGCCGAATCTTAAGTACCCGAAACCGACGTGTGTGCATGACTCGATGTATGAATGTGGAAGAAGCGAAAGAATTTAATAAAGTAGTTAATTGCAATTCATGTAAATAAACAAGTAAGAGTTTATTTACATTAAAGATTAGTAACAAACTCAAGTTCAAGTTCAATTCTTTGTTAAAAGGCTATTGTCCAGTGGGACAATTCTGCCAGTGTCAAGGTTGGAAGTTACACGTGATAGGTAAAAATGCTTTTTCACCTCAGCAGCTCAAACAAGCAGGTTTTGCTGCTTAAAAACAGTGAGCAAAATTCAATTTTGCTGCGAGCGAGAGGCAAAGTAGCTTTTTAATTATTTTTTTTAAATGCCGTGAGCAGTGCTGGGGCTACTCACAACATTCGAAAAAATTGAACTTCACTTTGTTCTGTCACTTTCACTTCGATAGGAAAAAAGCGAGAGATAGAAACAACTTGATTCGAAGTTCGATTTTCAAATTCCACACATAGTAGGCCCAAAAAGAAACGCACGTTCGGATGCACACATAACCGTAAAATTGCAAATAAAACTATCTGTTAAACTTTGAAATGTGTTTATTATAACTATTTTATACAGTAGGTACAATCATTTTTTTTATTTAATGTTTTGAAGACAAAATTAATGAAAAATAAGAAGTTATGCATCTAAGTACATAATTTTGTTATCGTTTTAACAATCTTTAATTTCGTGACATAAACCGCGGGGGCAGTTTCAGAACGCATTTCAAAAATAGCGGGATTATTGTACTTAAAAAAAAAAAGTAATGTAATGTTAATGACGATGTAATTTTTGTTAATTTGTCCGCCATAGCCAATAGCCATAGACAAGGCCTAGTTAGGTTTTTTTTAAAGCCACAGACTACATAAAGCTGTATAAAGTTGTGTTTGCACTACGGCATTATCAAGTTGAGTGACAGGTTTTATCTGTTTCATGTTTATTTTTTCCACTTTTTATTTTATTAGTATTTTGCAAAAATGCTTGTGATTGATGCATATGCGATCGTGTCGTTATTTAGTCGTGTATTCACCAAATGGTCACAACGGAAGACCTGCGTTGGCCCTACCAGCTTCACGCTGTGTTGTTCTCGCTGCTGAGGTGAAAAGTTGTATGTCTCACACGAGACCAAAGTTTTTTACGTCTCGTATCTTTGAATCCCTCGCTACGCTCAGGATTCTAACCTAGAATCACTCGCTACGCTCGTGATTCAATAATAGAATCCTTCGCTTACTCGGGATTCAAAATCATCACTCGCAGCAAAAACCAACTTTGCTCTCTTGTTGAACAAATAACTATTCCAGAAACAGATAATACATACATACTCGTACATCTCAAATAATCTATGGTATTTTGCTGTCTGTTTGACAGTTATTAGTATAAAATCCAAAAAAGATTTTTATCCAAAGTGCCAGTAATATTAAGCTTGTCTGTTTTAAAATGCAGCACAGATAAGCAGCATAACAACTGCATTGTTACACTATACATAAATAAAAAAGGACATACTTACAGGATTTTCAAAATGTCAGTGAAAATACTATCGTACCATAACCTCTTTCTTGAAACACGTAAATATGATGTAGCTACATGGTGAACCTCAAAGGTAAAAACACGAATAATTAAAAATAACCAGAACTGTATATATGCAAAGTAGTAATGACATATTAACCTTAAATTTAAAAAGCCGCCCTTCGGCAGCCATGCCACGCTCCAGTGCTCGAGCCAAAATGGTGGTGTCTATGTTCCCGCCCGTCAGAATGGCCGCGACCCTGTTAATGCAGCGATATGGTTACAAATACGATAAAAGTTCAATGCTGTCCGTCCGTCTGTCCGCCCGTCCGACCGTCTATCCGTCCGTCCGTCTGTGCACCGTCTATCCATCCGTCCGTCCGTCCGTCCGTCCATCTGTACGTCCGTCAGTCCATCTATCCGTCCGTCCGTCTGTAGGGAAGTAGATAAATAAATACAATATTACACCTGTTGAGTTAAAAAGGGGTCACTCAAAACTACCTACCTACATACTCGTACATAAGCAAATTTGGATATTTTAGAACAACGACTTACTTTTTCCCTTTAAGGTTGGGGAACAGGCCGGCCATGAGAGCTGCAACCCCGGTGGCCGCCGCACCCTCCACCACGAACCGCTCCTCCTCCACGATGTGCATGATGGCTCGGGCCACCCAATCCTCTTTTACTGGCACCTTCAAGGTCCGATGCAAAATAATTAAAACAATACAGTTTAGTCACCAGCAATAATGTATTTAGTATTATTCTAGGTGACACCTAAGAATATGGGACCAACTTCGAAAACGTAAACACAAAATCGACGTCTCCATACAAATTGTGAAACCAGCTGATTGCTTTTAGTATGGGAGATTCCATTTTTTTCTACCGATTTCGATATTAGTCCCATGGTAAAAGTTAATAGTACTCATGACTGGATCCAGAAAATAAAATTTAGTATTACGTCTTAGGTGTCACCCTAATACTAAATAAAATAAAATTGGGCTCAAAAATACATAACTCGTCTCTATTACTAGAGGCATAAGAGCGTGTCAGATATTTTGAGCGCGATGATGAATAATATGTGATTGCTGGTGAGTGGTGACTGTACCTATGGTTTAAATCATAGAAGTTCCGCCCTAGTACTACTATTCAAGACACACGGCAGCGTGCCAGCCAAATTCACAACGTTCTAAATTGAATTTGCACACATTTTCTTCTGAAAAGTGATTCTTTCGCATATCAACTCAACCCAATTCACTCAAGAAGATTTTCAGACGTATTGATATGATACTTTTTTTAGTCTCATTTTTTTTTTCAAGTGGTCTCCCGGGTATGCGCTACGCTGGTGGCGTCTGAAAAATGTGTTTTCGGTATCTTAGAGCTATCTTTCAACTACATTTTAAAAATCTGACGGGTTACTAGGATACAAATCGGTAAAATTTGGTGACATTTTTGAAAATTTGGCCAGGTCAGACGCTACACGGAAAATGTCTTATACTGCGATTTTCGTTTTGAGCATAATCAAATCTATCAATTTGATGCGGTTTTAAGCCTTTAGCCCTTTATTTGCTCACGCTGCACTGTGTGAAATCCGCGGCTTAAAAACGGACATCATCATTATGCATTCATTTTAAAACTCAAACGAAACGTAAAATAAAAAATAAATAAGTACTTATATTCATGTAGGAAAATGTGTCAAAACTCGGAACTTCAAAAATTGTGTTATTCGAATCAGGCAGAAACCTTGCCATACTTACCATTTTGTCTATTTTCGCTCTTGCGGTGTGGAACGCGTTTACTCCGACCAACGGCACCCCCAGCCCGTCAGCTATGGTGGACTCAATAAGGACCTGCGTTCTTTCATTCTTCTTCAGGGATTCCACCATACCCATAGTTTTATCGGTACACACGCCCTGTAGAAAAGGTCCGATGGGATCAATTAGAGCTGCTGCACATTAGGCCACTAGTCGCAGCCACCAAACGCGGACGAGTCCCGCGGCTTGTGGCTCGGCCAAACGCTCAGTTTGCGCCGACGGTATACAAAATAAAGGAAAATGAATGAAATTTATGAAAAATCTCGTCTACAGCTTGTGGTGGCCACAAGTGCCTTCGCTAATGCGCGGCAGCTCTTAGTTGAATAAAATTTGCATTTTTAGTTGGATGGTGTGGTCGTTAGGTACTTAACATACATGTGGTCTTATTGTCTGATATAATATTTGACCCTAAAGGTAGTGGAATCCAAATACATCAACAGGTGCAACGACGCTTTTTTTTTTAAGTCATTTCAATGCAAGACAGGCGAAAACCTAAAATGAACTACTAATTTAATACTTTTAAATAGGTAATAAATATTTGGACCGTTGTTTTTTAGGTCCATGCTCATTCCCCGCGCCCGCCAAAGATTGCACGCAGCGAGGCACCCAATTTATTATAACAGCTCTAAGGCGATGGTCTCTACGATAATACCCAGTATATTATTTATGGGGGCGGAAAACTCACGTATACTTCAATGCCGGGCTTGAGGTGCTTGGCGGCGGTGGCGATACCGGCGAGCAAGCTGCCACCGCCAACGGGCACCAAGATGGCGTCCAGAGTAGGCACCTGCTCTAGCAGCTCCACGGCGACGGTGCCTTGACCCTCTATCACATTCGGATGATCATACCTGAAAACGTGATCATCGTCATCATCATCATCAGTCCACTTCCGTCCACCGCTGTACATAGGAATTCGTGTAGTTTTATAAATTGGTACAGTTATACCTTACGGTATCCAGATGAACATACTAAAAGTCCTCAAGGGTGGGGTGTGCTGAGGAAAAGAGCCCTCATGTAGCCTATTTGCTAAATAAATATTTTGTTTTTTTTTTAAGGGCGTGAGGGGAAACACACCCAAAAAAAAAATCGCGACTTAGCGTTAAGCATCTTGGGCTTCAGAACGGCTTATTTGTCAGCACACCGTAGACCACCGCGAGGGTCGCACCCGCTGGGACCAAGCGTTTCGCTCAGGCCTTCGCCTACGTAGTGAAACTCTCAACAACGACGGTCGAACGGACGAACGAGTGAATATCCAAGCGGCGAGTTTCGTTCGTCCGACCGTCCGTTGTTTTTGAGAGAATAACACCCCAGGTTTGAAAACGAATTTTCCCGATGATTTCAAGACCCAAAAACCCACTATTCCGTAATTTTTAACCACATCATTAGACCCGTACCCGTTATAGAGATAGTGATTACAAACCAGTACATAAATATTGCTCGTATAAAAGTAAAGGCACTTAGGCCATACTACATTGATGTTATTCGTTATGTAAGTATAAGTATCTATTTGTGTCGTGACATGTAAGGAATTCATGAGAGTCTACAACTTCACCACCATTAACCCTTTAACGGATGATGTCAGCTGACAAGCTTTCGGAAATAGAACTACTTATAATATTAATTCATAAGACTTATTTCAATAGCGGCCGTGTAAATTGACCACTTATCCATCCAACCCCGCAGGGAGCTGTCACTTATTTATACTTCGAACTATGTTCAATGTATGTATGTAAGGGTTTGGACTTTCATCCATACCTTTGTGCGTTACATAATTACATCGAAGCATGTCACGAAGATCGCCCGCTTGACTCTTACCCGTTAACGTAAGTCATTTTCCTCTCTTTTGCTATAGTCATGGCTTGATGCTTGGAGTTGCTTATATTTTCACCGTGTAGTATGAGTTTGGCGCCATACATCTCACATTTGGTGATTTTTACAATAGGGGCCTGAAGAGGCATGACTACGATGCAGGGTATGCCGAGCCTCGTGGCGTGGTGGGCCATGGCCATCCCGTGGTTCCCGGTGGACGCCGCGATCACGCCGCACTTCTTGATCTCATCCGGCAATAACAGCAGGGTGTTGCAGACCCCGCGCTCCTTGAAACTGCACCCAAAATCATGTGAATCCACAATACACGGGGTAGTAGTAGAATCACTCTATTACAAAATTACCTCCTTCCAAAATTTACTACATAGCTCGCTCTACATCTTAAAATATTTCATAATTTTTCAGGAGCCCGTGCTTCCACTATCCCCATACTAAATAGGTACAAAATTGGACTTGTGACATTGTTAGATCGTTTTGTATTGGGACAGTGAACGAGTTAAAATGGGCAAACTGACGAATTACATGATAACCCTCAAAGCACGCACACACGTAAAGACGGCCATTTTCGTTTGCATGCTTCACTCGTGATTAGACGAGGTAATGTCCGTATTTTTTTTAGGTCCGTGTTTGCGAGTCGGTAATTTTGCGACCGAGTCATTCTATTCTAACCCGACTCCACGTGTATAATAAAAAGAATCCGTTACCTTCCAGTGTACTGAAGAAATTCATGCTTTAAGTACAATTCCATTCCAAGTTTACTGGACATGTGAGCTTTCTGAAAAATCAATAGTTTAATCAGTTAAAGTATTACCCGGGAACACATCGCACAATTGCAGTCTCGTTCAATAGGAATGTCGTAGAATCGTTCATCGCACACTCAGGGTCGCACTCCCATAATAAACCCAAAAAATCGAATCGTAATGCCATCCTATTTCTAAATCCATCACTCGTTTAGGATCCGTTGCGACATCCTAATTTTGATCATATTCAGTTAATTGTACTCTCGATTCAGCACATAATATTGGGTACAACTTGTGTACAAATGTTGCGTACCTACATATTGGGTACAACTGTGTACAACTGGGTACAAATGTTTTAGTAAATATCACATTTTTAAATTAATTCCACAGCAACTCCAAATTCAGTTAATTTGTACTGTCGATCTGTTGAGGTTTTTAGGATGTACGAATTCGGTACAAATTGTGAACATCAGCGTTATGCTTTAAAATATTACAAAACAGACAATGGGGTTTCCAGGGTACCTAGTGATTCTCTGAACAACGACGGTCGGACGGACGAACGAGTGAATTTCCAAGCGGCGAGTTTAAGTAATCCCATCAGTGCGAACAAAACATATTTTAGCGCGTGCATTTTCAATTTAGCAGCATGGTTTCTGCTGTTGGATCGAAAGTATAAGGCTGCTTAATTGAAAATGCACGCGCTAAAATGTGTTTGTGTCTCTGACGGGACTACTTAAACTCGCCGCTCCATTTCGCTCGTTCGTCCGACCGTCCGCTGTTTTTGAGAGAATAACACCACTGGGAGCAGGATATGGATGTTTGGGATGTTTGTTACTCAATCACGCTTCAACCGTTCAGTGGTTGGGTTGGGATGAAACTTGGCACATATATAGGTTAAGTCTTGGCTAAGGATATAGGATAGTTTTTATCTCGGAAAATTCATAAGTTCCCGAGGGAACAACGATAATCGAAATCTACAAGGACAAAGTCGCGAGCAGAAGCCAGTTGTAATATATTTAATGAATACCTCACACCCGTGATGCGCGTCCTAGCGGGTGAAGGTAGCGGCTGCGATGGGCACCTACCGAGAAGGAAGTGCGCACGATTTGCCCGGCGATGCGTTTTGCGGCCGCCAAGACGTCATCAGCCTTGATCATGCGGGGATTGTTAGGGTCACACCATTCGTCATATTCTACATCCTGTATAAAAAAAGTAATTTTTTATGCTGGTTAATTAATACTACTGCTACTACGATATAACAGCCGGGGTCCGCCGTATTGAATTTGGATGTCACGCTTAGAGTTGCAAAGTGACCGACAGTTTCAAAATGTCTGTCCGACATTTGTCAATTTGTCGGTCATATTGGACATTAAGCAGACATTAATGGACATTTTCGACATTTTCAAATAGGTACTATTATTTATTGTGAGTAAACGTAACATAAACTTTTAATTTTCAGCCATATTGTGAAGTAAATAAGTAGGTACGTAGACAACTGCTTAGTGATCATCATCTTCTGTTTCGCTATTATCAGAAATGCGTTGCAATGAAACGTCGGTGAAGTTCAATGTCCTGAAATAGTTATCCTCATCTTCTTCAATACCGGGTGACACCGTAAGATCTGTTGAATCCACATATCTTAAATTTTGCCGCACTGTAATTAATTTATTTAAGCGAGTATTATTTAGTCTGTTGCGTAATTTTGTATGTGTAATGGAAAACAAACTCCAATTTCTTTCTGCGGAGGCAGAGCTTGGTGGGACGCTTAAGAGTCTGTGTGCTATGGAATATAATTCTTCTTTAGAACCAAAGCTCTGCCACCACAGTTGAGGAGCAATGGCCTCTGCGGCCGACCATGCTGAATGACATTTAGCGAAAAATCCTGTTCGTGTACGAAATTCGGCAATATTTATCATAACTTTGACGGGATCTTTAGATAGATACATTGCTTGACTATGTATATATAGTTCGTAGCGTCAGCCATTTCATCGCTTGTCAAACCGGAGCCGATGTACCTAGGATCTAACAAATTTGCCGCCAGATGAAATTTTTGTATACAGAAATTGCGGCGGTACGAAACGGCTGTTCTAATTTTATTCTTTTCAGCTTCTGAAAATATATTATCCAAACTGAGTTTGTCTTCTAAAGATGCTGCAAGTTTCAAAAATATGTTATGGACGTCGGAGGCCTTCGCAACGTCAGATTCCGATTCAGTAACAGCAACTGCGATTGGTTTGAGAATCTTAAGAATATCTTTTATTTGGTACCAAATTTGGTCATCTAACAAAGTAGATTTAATGTTCGTTCCCAAATCCATTCCATCTTGAATGGCCAAAGCTTTCAGGGCATCTTTATTGTTTAAATAAGATTCTAGAGTAGTGACCAAAGTATTCCATCTTGTTCTGCATGGCAGTTTTAGGGTCTGTTTAAGGCGTCCATAAACATTTGTCTGTAGTGACGGGGCAGTGGTCCAACTGCTTTGTCCAACTGACCAAAATTAGTATCATAAATATGAGGTAGGTTTAGGTTATGTTAGTTCTTCAGCTGGCCCGGAGGGCCAAACCACCCAGAAGTAGGAGCTCCGCGACAGCGGAGCTCCGTCGAGCCTGTTAATTTGATATTCAAATGAAAATTATTTATCAGTTGAACAAAGCAGTTGGACCACTGCCCCGAAAGGGTATTAAGAAGCAAGCAAGTAATCGGTGTTTATTTTGGATAAATTTAATGAAATATGCCTAGAGTCTGGGCGAAAAGAGAAGAGTCGTGGCAGAAACGGGAACTAACACAGTCAGCATAGCAAAAGCCATAAAATAGCACTGGCACACTCTCAAATCCTACAAGTCTTCTCTTTCCGCACTGACTCTACCAACCTATTCAAGTTACTCTAGTCTCGTTACTACATTTTTGCCGTGAAAGAGTCACATTAATATTAAGTAAGCATTAATAAAACGATCTATTTCGGTGTAAATACATGTACAAGTTTGTATTTCTAAGCAAGGCATATGAAAAATAAATGTCCGTCTTGTCCAGTCTTGACGAAAATGTCAGGACATTTATCGAAAATGAACGTCACATATGGAAAATGTCGGACACTTTACAACTCTAGTCACGCTGTCTTCGTCCGTTATTCCGGTACTCCCCCGAAGTGAAACGTGAAAGGGATGGGACATTCGAATATACGAATTAAGTGCTTTGTAGTAACCAACCAGGCAACGTCTTTAGAGGCCGTATGGGTAATTCTGAAAAAAATGGCAAAGCCAGGAAAAAGTTTCTCAAAAAAAAAGTTTTTACCTTCTTTGCTAAATAAATAAGAATTATGGCATTTTGAAATATTGGAGATGCAGGTGAAAGTTTCACATTTAGGCCCCGAGCATGTCAGAGTTGTCAAACCATGCTCAGTGCGCAGTGTAGGGTTCGGAAACGTTAGGCCGCGGACACGAAGTCAGCGGGCTGCAGGGCGGCGAGGGCGGCGGCGTGGGGTACGGCGCGTTCCAATATTTGCTTTCATTTAAGATGTCGTTCAGATTTTTAATAAACTGGGTTCATTCTTACTTGTCCTACATAGTAAACAACTTTCTAACCTCAAAATAATACTTTGTTGGATAAAAAAACCATTTCAAATGAAATAAAGCAATCACAGACGATTGGCCAAGTAAAGTCCAAAATGTTTAGGTACTCAGTTTACTTTATTTCCGATAAATATTTGTTTATGCCAGAAAGGCACATTTTGAGGTTAGAAAGTTGTTTACTATATTTGTCTAATAAGAATGAACACAGTTTAGGTACTTGTTGGTTGTCGGTGGGGAGCGCGCAACTCGAGCGAAAATTACACCTTCAGTTCAATATTTTCTAAGTTGTTCTTTATTTAATTCTCTACCCAACCAGAGAATAAACGAGAGAGAGCATTTGTATGGATATTTAGGGTACCCTTTATTTTGCTTAAAACACGTGGCTCAGTGCGACTTTGTCCACAGCCCTATTTCGTCATCTTCTTAACTCGTCCACAATGTTATGTCGTCAGCATGTAATTCCTAAATTGTCACCTTACTAACTCGTCCACCTTTTTATATCGTCAATTTCCTATCTTGTCCACATTCCTATATTATCACGTTAACTCCTGTGGACTCCTCCAAAGTGGTCGAGTTAGGAAGGTAACAATATAGGAATGCCGACAAATTGGAATAGTGGACCATATGGCATTGTGGACGACTTAAGAAGGTGACGAAATAGGACTGTGGACAAAGTCAGCCAGAGCCAAACACGTGTTTACACGAATCCATTTTTGAGCACAGATATATATATTTGAGAACGCACCTTGTATTCGCCATACACGGAACAATAGGGATTTCATATTATTTCCAGCACACTAACAAACAAATTAAAACTGAAACTCATAAACATGTCCTCCGATCATCACACTTAACATTACCAGCCTAGGTTAATACTTACGTCTTTATTCATTTTTCTATTTTGTGTATGTGGTTTTTACTACAGAGAATTTCACTGTTTTTTTTGTTTTTTCAAGTTTTATGTTAGTATGACTAACTACGCACAGACGGTGGTCATCTTTGTGGTCATCTTTCAAAATGATGTTCTTTTCATTTACTCTTTTTATTTCGGGCACTAAAAAGGTATTTGAGACACAGTTTCTACGTTAATCTTTATTCCTGTTCAATGATCAGAAAAATAAAAGCCCTCACAGATGACTAAACATCGGCGACCGGTAGCAATTTTTCTACCAAAGTATAACATGGATATGATTCAATTTAAATTTCGTGCACTATTTATATATTTAAAACCGGGCAAGAGCATGTCGGACCATACTTAGTGTTTGGCCCCAAGCCGTTACGATAAACACAAAAAACTATCTCAATAAACAAAATGTATGAACTAATTTTCTATTTAAAATTATTTGGTGCTGCCTTAGATGATTTTTAGTAGGAATAAATACTTTAGTCGCCAGTATCTCAGGAACTAATTAAGTTTACCTAATCGTAATTAAATTTGCTATATGCGCTTTCATTGAAGCTATTTTCACATTTTTAGTGTTTGTAGTTTTGGCTGTAGGGGGGAGGGGCGGGGGACACTTGACTCTATCTAAAGAATTAGTTCACGGATTCACGAGTCACGAGGTGACCGCCACGTGGGATGTTGATTCGACGATCATTGTCCCGATAGTTGTTTCGGCAAACGGTCTTATAGCGAAGAGTCTCGACCAAGACCTCAAGAGACTCTCGCTTGATGGCTGGATCAAGGGCCAGATACAGAAGGTAGTACTCCTCGACACGGCACGTACCTATTAGAGAGGAGGATCCCATTTCAGCAGCCCTAACCACCGCACCGGTAGCTTGAACCCTGCCCTGCTGCCGACGGTACTTGTAGGTTTGGTTTTTTTATAATGTTTATTTTTTGTTTTATTGTTATTTTACTTTAATTTGAATACTAGCTCTTCGTCCGCGTAGATTTCGATTATCGTTATTCCCTTGGAAAGTTTACCTTTTTTCTGGATAAAAAGTAGCATATGTGTTAATCCAGGGTATAAGCTATCTCCATTCCAAATTTCAGCAAATTCCTTCCACCCGTCGCAGCGTGAAGGAGTAACAAACTAACACACACACAAACTTTCGCATTTATAATATTAGTAGGATTTATTATAAAAATCTAGGTTTTTATGGGGTGCAGACTGCAGACCCACCGTACCACTAAACCGTACCACTGACCAAAATTATAGTATCATAAATATGAGGTAGGTTTAGGTTTTGTTAGTTCTTCAGCAGGCCCGGAGGGCCAAACTACCCAGAAATAGGAGTTCTGCGACAGCAGAGCTCCGTCGACTCTATTAAATTCTATTTTAATAGAAATAATTGGTCATAGTACCACCAGTGCTACGGTTTAGGGGTAGGGTGGGTCTGGAAGGTTTTTATGTACCTACGTTTCCGGTTTTTTTCATTTAATTTCATTTGTTTCTTTCCAAGATTTTATTTCTTGAACTTCTTTTATTTTGAACTTAGTTTTCCCTTTAGGGAAAACATACAGACCTATAGTAGCCCTCAACCAAAGTGACGACTGGGGCCATAAAACCCTTGAGCTCGCGTTATCAGTTATCCATTGTGTTCACGCCCGGACTTTTATGGCCTCAGTCGTCTCTTCGTTTGAGGGCTACTATAGTTAGGGTTCCTTACCCGAGGGGAGCTCATTAATATGCCTATGCTACTGTCGTCGGTCCGTCCTACTTTCAAACAGTTGTATCTTTTGAACCGTAATAGATAGCGGGTTGTTTTTTTTCCAGAATATTGTGTTCTGACAGAGGATTTACCCAAAAATAAAAATAATTAAAGAAACCATTTCTTCAACGTATTTTATATTGTTGTATCGTAAAAACTGCAAAACAAAGAAGCGTCAAATTTAATATGATTGACTGTAGTACAAACCCTGCGGAAAAACAACAAATACGTAACTAAATATATAAAAGGAGAAACTGACTGACTGACTGACATATCAACGCACAGCCTAAACGGCTAAACGTAGGCACTTGAAATTTGGAAGGGACGTAGCTTAGGTACCGTAGAGGTGCACTAAGAAAGGAGTTCCCGAAATTCCCACGGGAACGGGAATTAGCGGGAAAATTATTAACTCAAAAAAAATGTTTTGCCCAACGAAGTGGACACGGGAACAGCTAGTAAATGATAAAGTGCGAGTTGGCCTCGACTCGCACTTGGCCTTCAATTCACAGTGTATCTAAGAATGTACATACTATAATGTTCACTTTTTTATTTTTGGTTAAGTACTATATTTATACTGATTTCATATCAAATAGGGTATGAATTCACGTCATTTTTTATTTTTGCAAAATTTAAGGGCCCTCCGATTTCTGTCGAAAAATATAGTTAAAAATGTGTACTGTTAACATTGTGAGCAAGAAGATATAAATCAAACAATATTTGGTTTAATGTCGTGTTTTTAATAGACTAGTAAATGAAGCCGTTGCCATTGGCCGTGTGGTTGCCGGCAGAATAGAATAGTACCACTCCATACCTTCCTGTGGAAGTCGTAAGAGACGGCTAAGGGATTAAAGGCTTGTAGTATTTTTAGGCGATGGGCTTGCAACCTGTCACTAATATACACATGATATTCATCTTAGCCTGTTTGTGCAAAATGTGGTTACAGAATTAACAACTGGCTGTTAAAGTTGTTGGTAATTCTGTAGCTCTGCCTACCCCACTCTGGGATGAAGGCGTGACGGTATGTATGTATGTAAATGAAGCCAAATAATATTGATACTTTAAGTTCCTTTGTACATTTGCAGGAACGTTACTTATGTTATAACTCGATTTGACATTTATGTATGAAACGTAAAAGTCTATTTAGAAACCTTAATTAATAGTTATGTGCCATTTAATTCCAGGATTATTTACTGCCACCGTCCGTGTGATGTTTTCATGAGAAATAGAAAAAAAGAAATACATCACATTTCCTCAGAATACAAAATTGGTTTACATTAAAGTCCATTTAGTCCCACTAACAATACCACGTAAATCAACGATTGAACATGAATTAAGAGTTAATCAAATATACTTAATAGAAAATTCAAAATTGTATACATTCATTTCGACCTGTGCGGTATTGTTAGCAAAGCATTTTCAATTAAATCCTAATAAACACACTTACTTAATGTACATTATTGATAATTTAACTTTAATACTTAAACAATAAGAAATGCAACTCCAAAGATGGTTTTAAGAGTTAGGTAGGTAACTAACCGTTATTAATTAATATTATAAATTTTGGGTTGTTCCGTCCCTCTAAGGTTTGTTCCATCTTCACGGGATAGATAGTTAATTGCACAGACGTGATATTTAAATTTTATCCTGGAAAATGGAATAGTTTCCAAAGAAATACAGACTTCTATGCGGACTGAGTCCACCACATCATACTTTTAATGGACTGGTAGAAAATCAAGTACCAAGACCTTTTAAATCCTATTACCCTGGAGTTGCAAGCCCTAAATTTGAATTCCCCTTTTTTTCATGAGATAGCTATAGGTTTTGTAGACCTATATTACTATTCCTTCACACGCAACAAATAAGTTTAGCATTGTTTTACTGCCGTCAACTATGTTAATAGTCAGAAAATTCATGGTCGTGCAATGAGTCGGATTGACTTCTTATCTGCCTAGTACTGTTTAATTTTGATATGTTACATTGACGTAGTAGTAGTACACGGTAGCCTTAGGTAATAAGTTTGATCTGATCTCCACTGTTTCTTGCTGATGATCGGTAAACAATTTATTAGCACAAAATATTTATTCAAACCTTATTACTTTTGGCCCCATATTAAATGGACTTTGAAAAACCACAATACTTATACTTAAAGACCCTACATCAGTATAGCGTACCAGGTTGATGTGCCGACTAAAACAAAAAACCAGTATGCGCATTACATAATTCATACTCTTAGACTGCCTTTATCTTTTGGACGGCTGCAGGTGCTGCTCGTTCACATTGAGATAGTTGGAAGTATGACATATACAGAGCTTGGGTTTACATTGGTACTGAGTTACGTTTTGATTGGAGTTGAGTTGATTTTAGATACAGACAGCTTATGTGTTTGGGATTGCCGGCTACTGCGACAGGTGGGGTTTGGCGCCAAGCAGGGCCCGCGGCACCCAGTGGGGAGTTTAAAAAAAACAGCACCCCGATTTATATTTTCGCCAGATTTTGGAAAAATCATGCACTTGTGCTGGGGTCATCATTCTGAACAAGAAAAAACAGTATTTCTGATATGTCCCAAAACATTAATTGTTCCTTGTTAGTCTTGTTACCAAAATCTAATACATTTCTTGGTAAAAAAACTAACAATTACAATGTTTGGGGACAAATCAGGAATTCTATTTTTCTTGGTCAGATCCCAGTTCAGTTCCAATTTTTTTTCTTCAATATCTTCAGAAGTAATAGATCGGGTGCTATGTTTCTTAAACTCTCCTCGCTCTTCTTGTTCTCATCTTCGGACAGTTCCGGGAAGTAGTAAGTTTTGTACTTCTTCTTTATAAGTTCTATCAGCTCCTTTAAGTGGTCCCATCCTCTTGTTTCTACTATTAGTTTTAACTGAAACAATATTGTTTTTATTGTTTAGAAAGTCATTTACTTAAGGTTCAATACGTTTAATGAAAGTGGACAATATTTTTCATCGTAATACACTTTCAGCAGATTTTTTTAAATAATTCCAAAAAGTAAAAAACATTGTCAAGATTGCTTGCGAATCCCATTTTTATATTTTTTCAAATGATCATTACCAGAAGGAATTTCCTGAATATCTACGATAACTTATGATCCTAGGCAAGATGCATCGCGAGAACGTTATCGCTATCGAAAATCTATAGAATTCGGTGTACTGCCGTTTGGGCAAAATATTTTTCGCCAAATTTCACTTCCCAAAAAACTTATCGCAGTAGTTTCATTTCCCAAACGAATGTTTAGCACATTTACATTTCGCATTTTATTTCTTTCGTCAAATTATCATTTGGCATCATTTTACTTTGTCAAGTTTTATCAGGACAAACATTTATTAAGCAAATGTTTGCCTTTGCCAAATATTATATTCCAAAAAAAAATTTAGTTCAATTTGTTACCTCGCACACTCAATTTATACCACAGTAAAAGTAGGTTAGGTTAAGTTAGAACTGCGACCCCACAGAAACGAACTGCTACCAAAAAATTAGGTCAGGTTAGGTTAGAACTGCGACCCCCACAGAAACGAACTGCTACCAAAAAATTAGGTTAGGTTAGGTTAGAACTGCGACCCCCACAGATATGAACTGCTACCAGAAAAGTAGGTTAGGTTAGGTTAGAACTGTGACTCCCACAGAAACGAACTGCTACCAGAAAAGTAGGACTAGAGGTTAGGTTACAACTGCGACCGTAAAAATCATACCCTAAATTTTATCCAATGCACCACAGGATATAAATCGAATGCCAAAAATAATAATTGGGAAAAGTATGTTATGCGAAACGATATATTTGACTACATGAAATTTGGTAAAATGAAATATGACCAAGTAATTATTTGTTGAACAATAAGGTAAATGTCCCAGCGAATGACACTATAAGGGGGGAATTCATACATATTTATACAAAACTACTCAATTATCAAAGTTATCGACTAAACGCATATGCAAATGTATAAACGGGTTCTTCATGAATGTTATAAGTACTATAAATTGTATAATAATATTACCAATTTTAAGTTATTTCAGTTTTTCGCGACCTCTGAAATTGTACCAGTAGATGACTGGCATAAACTCGAATGTCCCATTATATGACTATGAAAAAAAATTGGCTGCGACCCAGTATATGACAGGACGTTGTCGGGTTTTCATTATCAAATAATTATGATTTACGTATTAGTTATTAAATATATATTTAACTTCCAATACTTAGGGCCGCTTGCACCATCTGCGTTAAACATGTTTAGCTCTTAAACATATTTAAGTTGTATGAAAATGTATGAAAAATGTCATCGTTAAATATGCTTAAAACTTAAACACATAATATTAACGCAGATGGTGCAAGCGGGGGTAAATGATGATAAACTTGAAAGAAAACAAGTCAGTAAATTAAATCAGATATTTATAATTATTTAAAAATTATGTTTTTATTGCAACAAAGTAAGACGAGGAATTCTGTACTTCTTTGCTGCTGCAGCCACAGAAATCCCCCTCGAAACTTCTTTTATCGCCTTTAAAATATCATCTTGAGTATATTTATTTGATCTCGGAGGCATGTTTGCATAGCAAAATACCTGTAACCAATGTATGCCACTATAGTTATGACCTAATGAATGACACCTCAATACGCAACTGTCATTTATTGGAGCTCCATAGAAAAACAGTCTATGACACCCCTGTCAGACACTACTCAAACTATTGATAAAAGCTTGCTTTTTACAGGGTAATTCAAATATATGTTCTACATCTTTAAAATACGATTCAAATGCAGATTTAAAAAATATTAATTTGGATGAGTGAATGACATGGGTGTCATCCACTACTAAAGACAACAAAAATTACCCAGTGTATGACATACCTCCAAAATACTAACTTAATTAATATAATCAATTTAAAACACTTAATATCAATACTTTGTTTAATGATTTAACTGTTTCAATAATCACTTACCTATAAAACTTGAATTCCTGGCTATAATATCCACTATCACGATCCAATGTCTTAACAGATTTCACAAGCAGACCAACGCATGTCTAACTCGAAACAAATGCTCGCGAAAACTGACTCTAAAAATGAATAATATTTTATCGCATCAATGAAAATTTCTGCACAAAAATCATAAATGGCACTAGCAGTCGGTTAAACCCAGTTTTTGGGTTATATTAATATCCGTTGTCTTATTATTTCAAATTAACTGCAAAAAAGTCATACATTGGGTCAATGTTATCCACTCGGACAATTACCTTAATATGCCAAAAAAATAATTGCTAACTGTTAATTTGCTAAAAGTGGTTTTGCCTTAAGATTTTTTGGGAAATGAAAATTTGAGTAAAATAGTTTGGGAAGTGATACTTTGGGAAAAGATTTTTGACCAATCATTAGTAAACCATAGAATTCACGTGAGCAGCCGGAATAAGTTTTCGATAATCGTTTACGTTGGCGTTATGCATCTTGTTTCCGGCATAAGCGACTATAATACGAGGGGTATTATAGAAGTAGTCGCTTTTACTACGGTGGATAAAGCATCCGTCACTCTCGCACTTACATACGGTTAGAAAGTGACAGATGTTTTATGCACGTTTATGCACATCGATAGACACGATCATAATAAGCCCGTTTGTTGTTAAAAAGTAAACTGACCAAATGATTGCCCTAACAAAAAGACCCTATGCACCTGTTACGTAGGGTTGCAGGTAGGGCAGCAACTTAAGGAATACCATCTGAAAATTCTGCTTCCAATATGGGGGGATCAGGCTAATCTCACCGCGCAGCTGTAGACGTCACCCTGAACCCAGGCGCGCTCAGGCACGCAGTCCCGTATACTCACGCCGACCTTCGCCAGGACCGCACACATGTCCTCCATGCCGCCGACCCGGTCGCTCACCGTTACCTGAACCCATTGAGGTATATTAACTAGAGACGCAAATATCATTAAAAATGACTCATAAAACGTGCTAGCAACTAATAATCACGACGTAGCTGAGCATTTTTTTTTCTGGGGCAGCTTTCCCCTCGGTATACGGGCGAATTGCAAAAACAATGGAAGAAAGTTAACGTTGTCTCAATTAAGCCCTTAACTATGTACAACATTTTTGCAATTCACCCATACAGCTACAAAAAGTACCACTTTTTGAACCACTACGTGAAAATAGTAGTTTATGTAACTGATACATCGTTCATTGAATACACATTCCAAAATGAGTCAGTGTTGCATTTTAAAATTAGAAGCTGTTTGTATAAGATTTTCAATGCAAGAGCAAATTATTTTCGAATGTGTCCGTTTTGAATTCAATAATTAGTAAACTCCTTAAATTAAGGTCGGATTTTTATTCCCACAGAATAAAATACGAGTACTTTATTGAACACCTCATACACCAAGGAACATGAATAGATATATAATATATATATACGGTGTAAATAGGTAGTCTTATTAAATAAGTTAGGTAGGCATGGTTAGACTTACTTATGACCACATAAAATTGTGAAATAATGCGGCAGGAAGTGACTCATTGCGGAATGCAAGTTTGTTAAATGATTTTCAATCGATGCAATCGCAATCTTCCAAGCGGAACAATTGTTTTCATTTTGTATGCAGGCAAGCCGTCGATTTTCAAAATGAAAACGATTGCGATTGCGAGTGCGTTAGCCAATTGCCCCTTTCATATAGCCACATGGTGAATCCCACTGGTAAAAACACGACTAATTAAAAATAACCAGAACTGTATAAATGCAAAGTAGTAATGACATATTAACCTTAAACTTAAAAAGCCGCCCTTCGGCAGCCATGCCACGCTCCAGTGATCGAGCCAAAACGGTGGTGTCTATGTTCCCGCCCGTCAGAATGGCCGCGACCCTGTTAATGCAGTGATATGGTTACAAATACGAATAAAAAACCGTTCAGCCGTTTAGACGTGATTCAAACTCCTTACAAATTGGTCCACTTAATGCGTAGAGGGACTAAGTCACGTTATGCATAAACTTCATATTAAATAGCTTTAAGTCTAGAACGACGTTAACCTTTTTGGCAGACTTCGTTTTAGTGCTATTTCTTTACCAGATCAACTATTCCATAGGCCTTGGTCAGGTTTTAAAAAAAAACTGAGCTTGATTTATCATTTATCAGTAATAAATATAACCCAGAAAAACCCGGCCATGTAACCATTACTCGTTTATGAACTCCTGGTGCCTGAACTGAAAAAGCATGACCGCCTCGTTATTCCTAAATAAAAGAGTGGTTTATGAGTTCCTGAGGCCCTTGCCAAGATGAACTACACTAACTAGCATTTCTATTCGTTTCGTTTGTAACCAATCGCGTCAATGGTAAATCACGTGACTTTTCGTATCACGTGATCTACCAGTGACGCGATTCAGCCGCAGAGTGTTTATACACATAACAAGTGCAAGTATACCCACCAGCTACTCACCAGTCTTCATGAGACCAAACCACTTGTTTCTAATTGAGAATGAACGCCCTAAAATGTTGTTAGTACAGTCACGAGATTTAATTTGGTACCCACCTTAGGTTCAATGTCAATCTGACATTCTACAATAAGGTGAGTTTCCTAAAAGTTACAAATGACTTGACATCTCTAATGACATATTGACGACTTCAAGCATATTTTTCTTGAAATAGGTCCCAAAGTAACGCTCTTGACCGTAATGACCGTACGGTCTGACGGGTTAAACGCATCGGTTAATAATACACCCGTTGAGGTAAAAAGGAGGTCACTACAAAACTACTTACAATATTTATAGACCAGGGTAGAAGCCTTTAAAAATAATAAAAAGTGAAAAAAAATAATAGTAGGATGAAACCCATTGGAAAAGGAGGGAAATATTATAAAAATGAAAGGAAAAATAATTTACGGGCGATCTGAGGTCGGGAAGGGGATGGGGGTGAGTTTTTAAGGGTAAAGAACGGTTTTCCTCGATTTCCGGCAAAACTAAAAGTCCTATCGAAAAAAGTCAAATGGCAAACTTGTAGGTAGTAAAAAGATCTAAAACTTTTGTATTTACACTTTTTTCACATAACCTCAAAATTTATGTGAAAAATCCAAAAAACCAAGTTTTTGGTTTTTTATTTTTATCTTTTACAAAAAATTTTTTTTTTTAACGAAATTTACTGTAGTAACATATATATTTTTTTTCACCATCGGAAAGTAGAGATTTCAACGAACAGAAACCATACCAACTTTTTGAAAAAAGCTGATATTTTGACGGGTGAATTTTCGATTGAAAATTAGGGTGTTTTTTCGATATTAATTCAAAATAAGGTGAAAAAATAAATATTTTTAATCAAATAAATTACAGCGTATTTGAGACATAAAAAGGTAAGTTTTCACCAAATTTCGTTAAAAAAAATAAATTTTTGTAAAAGATAAAAATAAAAAACCAAAAACTTGGTTTTTTGGATTTTTCACATAAATTTTGAGGTTATGTGAAAAAAGTGTAAATACAAAAGTTTTAGATCTTTTTACTACCTACAAGTTTGCCATTTGACTTTTTTCGATAGGACTTTTAGTTTTGCCGGAAATCGAGAAAAACCGTTTTGTACCCTTAAAAACTCACCCCCATCCCCTTCCCGACCTCAGATCACCCGTAAATTATTTTTCCTTTTATTTTTATAATATTCCCCTCCTTTTCTAATAGGTTTCATCCTACTATTATTTTTTTTGGTTTTAAAAATTATCGACCCTGGTCTAATAAGTATAATAATTATTAAAATAACTGATGCTTATAACCGAATCCATCACATTATACTTAATTTATACTAAATAGCTGGTCCATCAGCAAATTTTAATATTTTAGGATGACTTACTTTTTCCCTTTAAGGTTGGGTAAGAGGCCGGCCAAGAAAGCCGCAACCCCGGTGGCCGCCGCGCCCTCCACCACGAACCGCTCCTCCTCCACGATGTGCATGATGGCTCGGGCCACCCAATCCTCTTTTACTGACACCTTCAAAGTCGATGCAAAATAATTAAAACAATACGGAGAAACAAATTGACTATTTATATACACATTGAAGAAGTAGTACCTACCTATAGTGTGTTCAATCTAAGAAGTTCCCTACTACTTTTTTTCTAATTCTAGACACACGGCAGTGTGTTCGCCAAGTTCGCAAAGCAAATAGGCGATACCGGCCGTGGGTTATATTATATTTTGACCCCTAATTCAAATCTATTTAACATTAACAATTGTAATTTAGCTCCAAATCTCATAAATACAGCTCAAACGGTGAAATATTAAAGTATAAAAAAATCGGCATTTTTATCACTGACTGACTGAAAGTTAAAACACGACGAGTTAGAAAGTTAAAATTTTGCGCCCAACTGGGTAATTGTGTGTCAAAAAAAAACTGAAAACAGTGAATTGATTAGGACTAGCGTATTAAAAAGTGTAAACGACTCCAAATGGATTTAATTGTACCTATACATTAAAGCCCACTCTGCTCTATTAATGGATTTGAATGTACAAAAAGTCAACTTGACCCCTTTAATGGGTGCTATCCATGGATCCTAGAGGACGGGGTGGGAAGACACGAAATCACGCTCATCATACAAATATCTGCCCTTACCGGGATTTGAACCCGGGACCGCTAGCTTTGTAGGCAGGGTCAGTAGGTACCAAATAGGCTAACGCGTCATTAATCCTACCGTCAAGCAGCAGTGTTCGCATTGTTATGTTCCGGTTTCGTTAGAAGACAACCAGTGAAATAATGAGCATAGAGGCATTATTCCGTCGTAGTCCTCAGGGTTGGCAACGCATTTAGGGTCTTAGGATTGCGGTCTTCAGATTCTAATCTTGAGAATGCAAATGTTATCGGTCACAGATCCCGCTTACCGACGGGTTGCCTTTGGGCTCTTTTGCTTCCACCATGACATGTAAAAGAATTGTGTTATTCGAATCAGGCTAGAACGTATTAATTACCATTTTGGCTATTTTCGCTCTTGCGGTGTGAAAAGAGTTGACTCCGACCATCGGCACCGCCAGCCCGTCAGCTATGGTGGAATCAATCACGACCCGCGTTCTTTCATTCTTCTTCAGGGATTCCAACATGCTCATAGTTTTATCGGTACACACGCCCTGTCGAAAAGGATCGTCGGGATCACATAGTGGAAAAAAATGCATTTTTAGTTGGATGGTGTGGTTGCTATGTGTCGCTTTTAATTGCCAGGTCCCCTAATCTTGTTTTGCTTTGCGTGCCTACAAAACTATAGATAGGCATACAAAATCCAGGGGAGAGGAGCTGCGCAAGAGCGCCTAAATATAATATTTGACCTTAAAGGCAGGAAACTATGGACATCAACGGGCGCAACATCGTGTTTTTTTATTAAAATAATGGCAATACAAGAAAGGTGAAATTAGTTTCTTAAAATGTACTACTTATTTAATACCTTCAAATATTATTTAAACTTGCAAACTATTAGTTAGCATTAACTGCCACGTTGAATGGAAGTTGCCAAAATTGGTAAATTTTTAAATAATTCCTCTACAATTGACTTTACGACCAAAGTGTTTATGAGAAGTATAAAACAAGAAAAAAATGCGCACAGTTTGTGCATACTTTTTTTATATATATTTCCCGATACACAGTTACGAGCAATACCTACGTGTCAAAAAAAAGCTATGCTCCACGTTTTGCAAAGCAAAAACTTTTTTAAGTCTTTCTAGAGCTCTATTGCTTATTTCCGCCGCCGGCCAAAGACGGCACCTGCTTTATTAATAAATAACAGCTATACAACGATGGTCCCCACGATCATACCTAGGACGCTATTTATGAGGGACGGAAAACTCACGTAAACTTCAATGTCGGGCTTAAGGTGCTTGGCGATGGTGGCGACGCCGGCGAGCGCAGAGCCGCCGCCTACGGGGACCACAAAGGCGTCCAGCGTAGGCACCTGCTCCAACATTTCCAAGGCGACGGTGCCTTGACCCTCTATCATATTCGGATGATCATACCTGAAAAAATTATCATCGTCATTATTATCAACATCTTCATCAGTCCACTTCCGTTCACTGCTGGACATTAGGCATATCCCATGTAATGCCACTAAGCTCGCTGAGAAAACATGATAATGGTAGGCAATCCTTAAAAACCTCTCAGTTGTCTGTCTGTTATTCTCTTTCGGTACGAGTATACTAAATTCGACTTATCGGACAACTACGGAGTATTGAGGACGTCGCTGTGTGTTCAGTACTTTAACTGATTAAAATGTGGCCACTGTCAAGCGAATCATAAAAGGAAATCGACGAATCACCTTTGATGAGATTCGGGGACAGTTGAAAGAAAGAAAGAATTTCAATTTATTCAGAGAGAACGCACACAGAGCGAAAGTAACAATGTTTTTCATCACACTTGCTCGTAAATAGTGTCCTAACATGCTAGAAAAATCGACCGTAAATCCAAAATAATACCCGCGGGCCTTTTTTTACCATTACGCTTCTAACGTACGTAATAGCTTTTTTGTTAAATATTACACGTGGACTCAAACTATCACAATACGTCAGGACCCCAATTCTTGTGCCATTCGATATGAAGTTTCATTCGAGATGAAATGTCAGTAGCATACAATTTCCTAAAAATCTCGCATATAAACTATTGATCTCGACTGTCACTAGAATCGGACTCCGAACCCGTTTGACATTAGCTGTGGTAAGTCACAGACAATGATGTAGTCTGCCGAGACATATCCTATAATCTGTGGTCTGCCGCTAATAAGAAAATATGATCTTTTGTCTGATTTTATTTCATTTCCTCGCAATTGTGATGAAAAACATTGTATGTTACACGGGTGGTAAAATAAATACAAATCTCGAGTCATTAAAGCCCTCAGCCTTCGGCTTCGGGCTTCTAACAGACTCTCGTTTGTAATTCTTTCTTTACCACCCTTAATACACAATGTACTATTACAGTACAATTATATTTTGCTGTAAAACATTGTTACTTTCGCTCAAATGGGAATTCTCAGGATAAACATGTAGGATATTATAGCCCTCGAGGGCCGGCGATTACTTTACTTGAATATAAATATAAAAGTTTATTTACAACGAAGCATGTCACGAAGATCGCTTGCTATGACATCGGCACCTATCCCTCCTGCTTGACTCTTACCCGTCAATGTAAGTAATTTTCTTCTCTTTTGAAATAGTCAGGGCGTAACGCTTGGAGCAGCATATAGTATCACCGTACAAGATGGTCTTGGCGCCATGACCCTCACACTTATTGATTTTTACGAGAGGGGCATAAATAGGCATGACTATGATGCAGGGTATGCCGAGCCTCTTGGCGTGGTAGGCCATGGCTATCCCGAGGTTCCCGGGGGACGCCGTGATCACGCCGCGCTTCTTGCTCTCATCCGGTAATAACAGCAGGGAGTTGCAGACACCGCGCTCCTTGAAACTGCACCCAAATCATGTTCATTCACAGTCAAGGCCTCATACATGGGGTAGTAGTAGAATGACTCGGTCGCAAAATTACCGTCTCCCAAAATGCCATCGCTTGTAGCCTACATCTTAAAAATGTGGGTCGCAAAATTACCACTTCGCCTGCGTTACTAGGTAGGTTAGGTTCGTTAGGTAACTTTAATGCCCGGATTTTGTGAGTCGGTAATTTTGCGACCGAGTCATTTTTCTCTAACCCGACTCCACGTGCATAATGAAGAGAATTCGTTACCATCCAGTGAACTGAAGGAATTCATGCTTTAAGTACAAATCCACTCCAAGTTTAGCGGACATGTGAGCTTTCTGAAAAAAATTAAAACTAATCAGTTCAATAATTACCCTCCTAGCGGCACGACGCACCCTTACATATTTTTTAATACAGTTGCTCATAAAGTGGTATTTTTCATAGCTGTGTATCGTGCGGAAAGTAGAATTTTTCGAAATAGTACCTTTTATCATTTTACTCATCACGATTCTTAAGGCCGTGTTAATATCCTCATCTTTTCTGAGATGCCCGTCACAAGATACGTCATAGCATAGTAATCGTCAGCCATAGAAACCTGTCATTTGTGACGCATCTTGAGTTGAGACCAGGGTTTTACAGCCTATTGCAAGCTTTCTTTTACCAACTAACTTTAAACAAGGGCTAAATAAATTTCGATGAAATTTCATACACGACAGCAAAACTATTTCGATGCAAGCAGATTGGCAAGACTGACTACCTCTCAATTCTGAAAAACATTAGTTGCAGGGCATTGTAATATGTAATATATTTAATGAATAACAACCGCGTTGCGCGTCCCAACGGATGCTGTGTTGGGCACCTACCGAGAAGGAAGTGCGCACGATTTGCCCGGCGATGCGTTTTGCGGCCGCCATGACGTCATCAGCCTTGATCATGCGAGGATTTTTTGGATCACACCATTCGTCATATTCTGCATCCTGTATAAAAATACGTTATTAGGTATTTACGCTGTTAATGCTACCCGAAGTACCAAATGGTCCTCTTACCTTGGTGTTGTAGATATCTTGAAGACAAAGTACACATGCTAGTATTGTTTAAATAAAATAATGTCTTAAAGATATCATCTATTGGAAACCTTGAAGACAAAAAGCGCGCTAGTTTTAAACGCAAACGCAAAAGGGACTTTAGACTATTTCAAGTAAGACTTAAACCTTGTTTAAGACAGTGGTATTAGTAAATACCTTAATGACCTGGCGCTGGTTGAACTCTGATCAGAGTTCAAATCAGCACGATGCATTATTTCGCTCATTGAATGCAAAACAGACACATTCCAAAATAATTTGCTCTTGCATTAAAAATCTTATACGAATAGATTCTAATTTTAAAATGCAACACTGACTCATTTTGGAATGTGTCCGTTTTGTATTGAATGAACGATTTATGGATTTACTTGATTTGTATATGAAAAAGTCAATAAGGTCAGGAATTTTGTTGGGATCAGTTGGCCAGTAAGTTGGTTTTCCAGTGGCCGCAACATTACATATTAGTTCTTTGACGGCGCTTAACAATTGATTTCCTTCTCTGGCTGGAGCCCCAATATGTATGTATGTTTAGCATTGAAGTCAACTCCTACGATAAATCTTTTGCCGAATAGCTTAACAAATTTTAAATAATATTCCTTTTTTTAGTGCATATCTTGGTGGGGAGTATATTGCTACAACAAGGCTGCTACTTTAAAAGAATATCGCTTTGTCTTGACACAAATGGCGAAGGCTTGTATTTCTCATTCTACTTGTATATTTTCTTCATAGCGTAATAAAATTGAAACGCCATAACCATGCCAAATTACAGAAGAATGAAACATACTCGTAGAAGTTGTTCTTTATTTTAATACTCTACTTACTCAACCAGAGAATAAACAGGAGAGACACACAAATGCTGTGTGTGTATGGATATTAGGCTACCCTTCAGTTTACGTTAAACAAGTGTTTACACGAACCTATTTTTAGGAACTAAAGAGCACAGATTTTTGAGAACGCACCTTGTATTTGCCATTCATTGAAAAAAAGGCATTTCGTATTAATTCCAACACATTAACATAATAAAACTGAAACTCATCAACATGATCTTCTATTATCATTTATCACACTTAACAATAGGGTAATATAGGTATAAGTACTTACGTCTTTGTTCATTTTTCTATTTTGGTTATGTAGATTTTATTACAGAGAACTTCACGGTTTTTTTTGGGTGTTTTCAAGTTTTATATAAATATATGTAACGGACGGTGAGCGTCTTTCAAAACGATCACAGAGTACTTTTGTATATAGTAGTAAGAAGGACCTCTGTCGACGGTTAAAGCAGGTCAAAGCAGTGTACAATAGTAGTCTTTGGGTCAAAGCTGGTAATGCAAAAGTGTCGCCCTCTGAACTTATTTTTTCTAAATAAAGCGTAGTTCGTCGTCGTTAGTAGTACGTAGGTTCCTAATGGGTGGCTATTATATTACTATTTATTTAGTTTTTTAGGTGTTTCCAGATCGCCCGATCGCACGACCGATCAATCGAATCAGTGAAACTTTTTTATCTCGTTCGCCATACCAATCTAACACCATTGGGCCGATTGCCCGGTCGACCGATCGTATGAACGGAAAACACACCGTTTGTAGGAATAATATCGGAAGAATGTGCAATCCTTATTGCTTGCAGAGCCAGCAAAAAGTTAGTAATTAAATTTAAAAATATATTAAAACAGGATTAAAACTCTATCTTCTACTCCTAGCAGGGCACCTTTTTCAGCAGTCACGAAAAAGAGTTTGACTTGGTGACAGGTGAGACTTCAATGTTCTCAGATGGCAAACATCATAACTTTACTGTGGTTGAAATGAAAACGTGTTCGTCACAAAAAATATCAAAAATCTTTAATGATTGGACTCATACGAGTAGTTCTGTCTTTGGTCTTATGTAAATTTGTTTTGTATTTTGTTATTTTCCCTATATCTCTTTAATTTATTTTCATTTATGACGATCTTAATCAAATGACAATAAATAATCTAATCTCATCTAATCTATCAAATAATAGTCACTACACTATCGGCTATCACGTAGTATTTGTCACTAACTATGATTAAGTATATTTTTTGTGACCGCATTGATTATTTACCTAATTATTGGATCATGTTACCAATTTCACTCCGGGCAGTGCCCAACCACATATTGCATATTGCATAGTGCATATTATCAACCCTTTTTGCCACTATATTTTTCAAAATAAAACTCCAATCCGCTTATAAAATAAAAGTGTAACGTTTCTTTATTTCTTTGATAATATTTACAATTTTACATTGTAGTATAATACAATAATAGGTAAATGTGCATCTTATTATTACAACAGCTCGGCCATACTGAAGCCTTAAATACACTGCCACGTGTACGCAGTGACTCTTCTTTTACGCCGACTAGGTGTAGTCATGCATGTCCAAAAGAAAAGGCCATTACTTTTTGCGATATGATCATATTATGACACAGGACGCAGCTCAACGCAAGATCAGGGTAGGTATTTTAAGTGTTGCTGTAGTCGTTCCTTTATTCTGTTGGCCCATTACCAGCAGTCAGGCTATAGTCACACGGCGGTGCCTCGACAGAGTCAATAGTCTATACATAGCTAAATTAGTTCAAACTAGATCTAAAATACAATTTTTTCTTATTTTACATGTGTCAAAGACATGTTCAATGCAATCGTTAGCTGACGTGTGTCCAGAATTTGCTTGTCGCTCAGCTCATTTTCGTTTTGAGCTAGTTTTAAAGTCAAGTCCCAAGCAATACTGCCGTCCGGCGTCCTACCCAAAAAAGTTGGTTGCGTCTTTCAAGCGGCTGGTACATAAGCAGTCGCACTGACACATATGTACACACACGCACACACTCACACACAAATTTAAAGGGGTCGTCTAATTCTGATGATACTGCCCTTGATGGAATCGTCAGTATTTTTAGTATATTTGAGCAGCTTGGTTTACTCTGTTTCGAAATATAGTACTTCACAAAATGTTTTCATTGAAAGACACTGAATTTTCCTGGGACTCTAATTTTATACATGCCTTCAAGGCTTGTTTACTCCATATTTTAATATGGAATGTTTTATAAACGAATGGTTTCAAAAATCACACTGGAAAAAGGTTAAAAGTTACTACTTTTTAGGCCGTATACATTAATGCAAAAATCTAGCGATTGAATACATTGCTTGCAGATTTCTCATAGCGTTAACACGTCTGACGATAAAAAAATCATTGAAAAAACACTAAATGATATATATCTATGATTTTTGGTCACAATGTTTATAGTAAAATTTGCCTGAAATATTATATCAACAATATTAATATGTTTAAATAATGTCGACACAGCTAAAAACTTTCGTAGCAGCCTATTTAATTACATCTCTTTGCATTACCATCTCAATTTTTTTCGTATGTTACATTCCAGCTATAACTAAAAAAACCTTCCCAAAGGAAAATATAACTAGAAAAAGACGTGTCGTCCTCCCGCGCGTCTCCACCCGCGCGTCTGTGCGACCGGTTCCCAACAGTGGTTGAAAATTGGGTTTTGTAGTGAGTAAGTAAATTCGTTATAAATAAAAGTTTATTAAAACAATCTTAGTTTTAGGAATCACATCCGAGCCCACCTCTGTACCACGCGCGCTACAGTGTAGTGAAAACTGCAGGCGAGAGAGGAGAGCCGTGGCGCCCTTCACCTCAGGCCCCAACTCTGCCTAAGCCAAAACATAGTAACTACGATAAACCTTTTGTAGTAATATCAACCTTATTACTAACAAAATAAAATTGAATCTGCTCTGGTGATTAAATTTTAGATACTGCTTCTTGGCTTCGGAGGGCTGACAAGTTCTGACAAGTTCACGCGCGATCCACTTGCGGGATATCACGACGTTGATGGAAACAAGGCATTTAAGTCACAGTACATACAATCCAGTAGAACATCTTTGAAAGAGGGTACAGTCAAAAGCAATAATATCTATACGGCCATCGTACCAAATACAAGTATAGTAGGAACTATTTAAAATCACGATTCCCACTTGAGAGCTTAACTGCCCGAACAATGGCATTGTTATCCTTTGTAAACCCAACCGTTAATTACCTGTGCAAAATAAATACCATAAATAACAAAAGATGTCGCATGAATAACAATAGTATTCCTTCAAAAATAAGGTTCATATTGTCATAGCATAGACATGTCTGTCTATGTTTGTTACAGGTGATATTTTTATAAAAATGCTAAATGCTCGACCCGGTGGTCCTTATTATATGTAATTTCCAAAAGGATCTATGTGAAGGGTGTCCTATTCCAATTTGAACCTTATTCGCAAGACGGTAAAGTTGTAATTCATATTCATTTCTTTGTTATTGATGCATTTCATGTTGTACAGGTAGTTAGCGGTTGCGTTTAACAAAAGATAACAATGCCATTCATCGCGGATAAGTTCTCAAGTGGGAATCGTGATTTTAAATAGTTCCTACTATATCAGTGGCATAGGGGCGTGTTTTTTTTTGGAAGGTAGATTATATATGTATGATGACTGTACATTGAGAGGCTTGTATGTGTGCGCGCCGAACCATAGGTAAGGTCACCGTCGTCTAAATCGACGACGAGGTTGTGTCGTCGACGTCGTCGTCAGTGGGAGACGTTGTCGAGCGAGTCCCCGGCGGCCAGCGGCCGGTCCGAGTCCTCCGCCTCCTGCGAGAAGGCCCACTCGCGGTACGTGTGCGCCACCAGCGCGCGCAGCTCCTGCGTGTGCTCGGGCCCGCGCGTTTCGCACACCACCTTCACCTGTAATTAAGGAAAACGTATTTGAAACTCGCTCACACTTGAGCAGGGGCGGAAGATTCGAGGTTCACCGCCTTTTTAGGGCACCCAAAAGGAGCCCAATGCAATGGGACCCAATAAATATGCCTACGCTGTCCGTCCGTCCCTACCAACTTTAAAGAACTGTTACTTTTGAAAAGTAATACCACAGGTAATACATAGATAGCGTACTGTTTTTTTTTAAACATATATGCTTTTACGCCGCATTTCAACAAATAAAACGGTAAATCAAACAAGCTTCATATTTGATACGATTATAGTACAGACCCTAAAGAAAAACAAGTGTTAAAAAATTATCAAGTGTGAGTTGTCCTTGCGCTGATTCGGTTCGAAACCGAATTCAAATCGGAATATAGTAATACCCACTGTGCAGTGGTACGGAACCCTTGGGGAGCGAGCCCGACTCGCACTGGACCGTTCGTTCGTTTCGTTTTCGTTTAGCCTGTCCGCGCCTAGACACAAAATCCACGCCAAAATCGGCCAAACAAAATTTTAACTCCAGTAAGTGAACACTAACACCACCATATCATGGTCTCCGACTTTGAGGAGATGTTTGAAGTTGGCGTCCAAGATATGGTCGTAGCTTTTTACACTTACTGCTTTTTAATTTTGCACGGCAGTATTGATGAGAGAGTCTGGGCTGTACTCTATGGCGGAATTGGCGGACCCAATGTGTGGCCTTCGCAGATATCTACGAGTTTTTTGGCATTTTTTTTAGTAAATTTCATAACGGTGGTGTACTTAGTAGCGTAAAAATATTTCCACACTTAATCATTATATTATTATATTGTTATCGGTGGAGCGGTCTCAAATGTTGAATAATATTTACTTATGATTTGGGTATTTTGGTCACATTAAGGATACTTATTTATCAAATTCAAATACACTTGTTTACTTGTTTCCAAAGTAGGTAATGGAAAGATGAAGATATAAAGCTCGTGATGAAACACATTCCGCACAGATTGATTCGACATATCATAACTATCAGATGCATAAGTGAGAAATAATCGTGGGTTGTGAGGCACTGGGCTCGAAATTATACTCGTACTTTGTGATCTTTAGTAAATACCTAGTACCTAGTACCTATAGATTTCTCTATGCTGCTAGAGCACCAATGCCATCTGGTCTAAGAGTTGATCGATCTAATATTAGGCAGATCAATTTTAAAAAGCATCATTTATTAAAGTCGGACAGTTGAAGGGCACTATTTTAAGGTCAATTCTTTGTTAAGTGGCAACTGTACAGCGAGACAGTTCTGCCATGGTTACTTGGAAGCTAGGGGCACTAATATTCTTCATCGTTTAGCATCCACGTCAGTTTCTGACTAGCGAGGTGGTGCGTAAGAAGACAGATAACAAGTAATGTATGCTCAACTACTCACCCTAACACTAAAGATGTCCCCGCACACCCAGGCACGTTCCTGAATGATGTCCTTGATGGAGACTCCGATGGAGGAGATCAGCTTGCACAGCTCGGCGATGCCGCCGGGCCGGTCGCTGACCGTGACCTTGAACTTGACCAGCCGCGACTCTGCAGCGAGGCCGCGCTCCAGGCAGCGGCCCAGGATGGTCGTGTCGATGTTGCCGCCGGAGAGGATGCATACGACTCTGTTGCATAAATATAAATGAATAAATATCACGGTGTAATGTCACACCAATTGACCTAGTCCCAAAGCTCTAGGCTTGTACTATGGGTACTAGACAGCAATATAAATACTTTAGAGATGCGTATACTTAAATACATAGAAAACATCCATGGCTCGGGAAGAAGTATTCGCGGTCATCACTCAAATATCTGCCCTTACCGGGATTCGAACCCAGGAAACCCTAGCCTTCGCACTACCAAATAGGCCAGCGCGTTGTCAAGAAGGATATAGGTAAGTACCTACATAAGGAGAGCATAATTAACAAAACCTTGCATCGAAAAGGAGGGTAATAGGCATTTACGAGTAATAACCACCAAATAGAGGACACTTAACTAAAGCAATAAATAATTAATTAAGCTTGTCTAAAGGCCCTCTGCATGATGGCTACGCCGTCAAAAGGTCCGGGACTCCCATAAATACACCCGTGATTGGCATGGTAAAGAAACTAAAGTTCTTTCCTTTGGAATTTGAAATCCTAGAGAAAGAGGTAGAAAGAAGCGAGAAAAATTACCAATAGATATCTATATTTTCGATGAGGGCACGGTTCGCGTTACTGAGATGTACAGCTACCTAAGGTCGCCGTCAATAGAACTTGTGAACGATGTAAACAAATTACCTAGTACTGTTTGAGACATAACCTCAAATATTCACCAACCGTGTTTTTATTAAAAATACCGTATAATGAATAGTTATTTCATCTTAAACTTAATAGTAAAATAATGATCTAGTGTTTAAATCATTGCAAAGACCTGACTTGATCTTTAAAAGTACGTGATAGTCGAGTAATCATGGTGAATTGGTTCGTTTGGTTTTGTTTACATCTTTTGCAAGTTCTATTGACGGTGACCTTACATTATGTGTTATTCTGCCTCAAACAATCGGAAGAAGTCTGTATAATCTCTGCTTTAGATCGATGATGACATTGATCATGACTGATGACGCACATTATGTAGATAGATGCGCACTAAAGACATAAAATAACGCTTAGTAATTATTATTTTGAAAAGTTAGTACTTATTGATAAATAATGCACTTTAAACCAGTATATGGGAAGTTTCCCTTTTAATAGCGATAAAACTGTTATCAAAGGTTCGAGGATATATTCCGGAGCAATCTGCTTTTAACGAGTCCACGCACTCATTAGCAGGAGAACTGCTTGTTTATCATCCTAATTAAAAATATTCATTTGATAGCGATATATAATATTACTTCAAAGATTACTTACAGAAGAAAGAGTTATTCTTATTTATCTTATTATGAATATAATAAATAGTCTTGGTATTAAAAGGTTCGTCACTTTGGAGCTTAGTATCGTGGAAATAGAGTCGAAAAATGATAAACCTTTTCATACCATGACTGTACCATGTACGTACTGTCCACAGGCGACACACACGGAAACACAACTTTATATACTTACTCATACATGCGTCTATCTATCCTCTTTACACGTAGGTATATATAAATAAAAAAAACAAGCAAGATGTCGGACCATGCTCAGTATAGGGTTCCGAAGCCGTAACGACCAACACAAAAAACTATCTCAAAAATCAACATGTATGAACCAATTTTCTATTTAAAGTTATTTGGCGCTGTCTTAGATGATTTTTAGTAGGTATAAACCCGTTAGTCGCCTGTATCTCAGGAACTAATTAAGTCTACCTACTTAGTAATGATTCTTTTTCTTATAAATTCGTGTATAATATCTCAAACAAGAGCCAAGCTTTTAAGTGTGAGATCAGTATACCTATGTAGGTAGTTAGGTATCTAAACTGCTTCAAACCGACTTTAAATTACAATAAAAGTTAAATCTTTTATATAGTACATAATAGAAATTGAAAAAAAAAAACAAGGTCCAGTAAATAGAATTTTAAGTTTTCCAAACGATAGGTACTCAACTCAAATCAATAATCTAATCGAAAATTTGTAAACTTTCAGATCGCAAATCGCAAACTTGTAGGTAGCATTCCGGGGCACGTCCAAACAGCACCTAGGCGCTCGCGCTTATGAGCGCGGCTGTCGCTCGATTTGTTGCTTGGACAGTTTGACTCCCCCCGCGCGTCCTGCACGCCCCGTTAACAAATTTATCTATCAAAGTTATCATAGGCGATTTTGATAGGTATAAACACTTTAGTCGCCTGTATCTCAGGAACTAATCATGTCTACTTAGCCGTGATAGTTTTCCTTTAAAATTCGTTATATGCGCTTTCGTTGAAGATATTTTTCAGATTTTTAGTATTTGTAGTTTTGGCGGTAGGGGGGGGGACACTTGACTCTAACAAAAAATAGCGCTTTAAAGCTTAATATTTCATAAACGGATCCCTTAATCGAAAAATTGTTTTCATAAACCCGCACGGACGGACGGACGGACGGACGGACGGACATGGCGAAACTATAAGGGTTCCTAGAAACCGGATAACTCCAAGTTCGACTCGCGCACGAGAGGATTCAAAAGTTCAGATCGTAAAAAACGCTTCTACAAATTAACGGTAATCGGTACTGAATTCGGTAGGTTTTCTTTACTTGTGCTGGAAGTAATAACTTCTGGCCAAATTTTATGATTCTAGGTCAACGGGAACTAGGTACCCTCTATATGTATATGGTCGAAATTTTATGGTGTTGAGTGTTGACTAAAAGCTTGAAGTTTTTACAGCTCCAGGGGACCTTATACTTACTTTTATATATGTGTAATATTTACAGACAGACAGCCAGTCAAACAGACAGACGCACAACTAAGTGATCCTAAGGGTTCCTTTATTCTTTTTGAATAACGAAACCCTAAAAAATAATGAACCTTTGTTTACAGGTATAGATTGTAATTTATAGTGCATTCCGGTGGCATATGTCTTTGTATAGTTGAAGGTTGGCTATATCAGAGTCAAGTAAGACTAGTTATCGTTACCAAAGCGGGGCTTCAGTGGGTGTACTGACCTCATTCCGGTGAGCTCGGGCACCAGGCCGGCCATGATGGCGGCGATGCCCACGGCCCCGCCCCCCTCCACCACGTACTTCTCCTGCTCCACCAGCAGCAAGATGGCACGTGCAATCCAGTCTTCTGGCACTGAGATCTGACAATTGATAAGAATTAAATTATTTTATCTTTTTTTCTTTGGCAAGGCAAACGAGCACACGGGCCACTTGTGGATAAACTCTTAGTTCCATGAATATATCTCGGATATAGTAGAATAATATATGTACATAAGACAAAAAAGTAGTAGTAACAAGGATTTTTCTCAAATTCTTCATATGGCAACAATTTTACCTGTGAAAGAAGCTGTCACATTAAGTATAAGTACCTATCCATCCTGTCGCTATGCATTTCGTGTTACCAGCATATGGTCAGACTCTAACCCCAACCATAGCCCCTCTTACCATTCTGTCGACGAGCGACTTGGCGGTGTGGAAGGCGTTATAGCCGACGGTGGGCACGGCCAGCCCGTCCGCCAGCGTGGACCGGATCTCCACGTTCTCCGGCACGCCCATGTTCAGCGCCTCCGTCATGCTCGCGCACTTCTCTGACTCCACGCCCTGTCGGACAACAATCAAAGATTGTTAACCAAGGGACGAAAGGCATCTATTTCACACGAGACGTTTTGACGCTCAAGCATACAGCGCCAATATTTCGAGTGTGAAAATAGAGATAGAGATTGATGTTTAAATATTTATAGGCGTGACTGAACATGTTTAGTTCTAGCTATAACACAAATATTTGTCTTCATTGGAAGAATGATAAAGAAATAGGATACCTACTAACATTCGTGTTATCATGAACTGGTTATCTTTGACCGGTCTTTGACTTTTGTATTGGACGCTGCACGATATATTTCAGAAATCATAACAGCGAAGACACGTGCTCGTCTTTGTATATCTTACATACATCATTAAGCTTTAGTTGGCCTACAACACTAACTATCGTGCTATCTATACTCATGACTGAATCAGGTTTTTTTAAATAAACCTTTGTGGGAGGCTTTTGTCCTGCAGTGGACGTCCTTTTGCTGGAAAGATAATAGCCATGATGCAAAACCACCTCCATTTTCCGTATTGTTCATTTTAATTAAGGATTTGCACGCAATTTGAATACTGGCACGGGCTAACTTATGCCCTACTTTGAAAATTACTTCGATGTTAGCTATTTCTATCTCGGTCTCCAGATTTAAATTAAGAGTGAAAGAGACTGTGTGGAGTTCATTTAGAGTTATTACTCGTACTTTAATCACAATAGCTGTGAATGGAACACACGAAACTTATGTCACCTTTGATTGTTTGAGTTTAAACTTAGTTCTCACTTCAAGTCCAAGATTGTAAGACGTATTTATTTACTTTAAACATTCTTACTCACTTATAATTTCATCCACCCATTCAATATATTCGTGATACCTCTTCGACTTATGTTACTACGCGGTTACTACGTTACTATGAGAATTTAACAAAGGAATCATCTTACTTGTGATTGTGTGAGTGCGGTTCCTTAAAACGTAGTTCGAATTCCAAATTCAAAATCTGTATTTATTTTTCACACAATATACATACAGTGTGTTACCAGCACCCTGGCTTTTTTTAAAGTAGGTTAAAATAACGTATATTTTTAACGTAACTATGACATTAATTTAATTAATAAACAAAATTTCACGCTTTGTTAACTTTCTAACAAAATTTTAATTGCCAGCAATGTAAAGCACAGCAATTTGACAAGTGTAAATGACAGGCGACGGATACTTTGATTATTATGATCTGCCCCCGTACCACGACATGCCTTGTACCAAGCAACAGCGATACTGATAACGATGAACACGCAGCACATGCACTACATTAAAAATGGACAGTATCTAAGAAAATTAATTGTAAAGTTATTTTAATTGATTTTTAATTGATAATACTTACAAACAATTGCTAAAGCAACATATTATCGCCAGTTTTAATAAATGCCCGCATGCCGGTAACACACTGTATACTTCTGATGCCTCATCTTTTCACTCTTCGTTAAACAAGGTAACTTACGTAAATAAGGACGTGTGGCTTGAGGTGCTTGATGGCGGTGGCCGTGCCAGCCAGCAGGCCGCCGCCCCCCACCGGCACCAGTACGGCATCCACGTCCGGGACCTGCTCCACGATCTCCAGGCCCACGGTCCCTTGGCCCGCCATTATGTGTGGATGGTCATATCTGCACGATAAATCATATAAGTGTCAATTACAACCCTTTTTTTGACCTAGGAGAAATGCCTAGGCAGGTGTGCATGTGGCGGTCCAGTATGTTCCGCGTGGCGGTATCGATATTCGGACTTTCTTTAATTACGCTGGAAAGTCGACAGGCTATCGAGGACCGAAGTTAGCCTACGGAGATCTCCGAGACGATTGAGGGTACAGGTCAATTTAGGCTTGTCGGTGGAAGTCGTTCGCCTTTGCTGCGTAAGAGAGAGTCAGGCGTGAATCTGAATGTTTTAACTTTTTCTTCTCTTGAGAAAGAAAGAAGATCTGTTTTAGGACTCTAATTCAATCAACTGACCGTCGTAGCCAACTTATTGAATTATTCAGTAATGCATTACATTCTTTATTAAGTTGTTATTATTATTACCCATTAATATAAGTGAGATTCCTTTGCTTAGCCAATACCATGGCGTAATGCTTCGCCTCTCCCATGTCGTGCCCGTGTATGACCACCTCCGCTCCGAACGAGCGGCATTTCTGGATCTTCATAATGGGCGCGACGTTGGGCATGACCACCGTGGCGGGGATCTTCAGGAGCTGCGCGTGGTAAGTGAGGCCCTGGGAGTGGTTGCCCAGAGACGCGGAGATGACGCCGCGTTGCCTGGCCTCAGCCGGGAGCAGGATCATTGCGTTGCGAGCCCCGCGCTCTTTGAAACTAAAACAAGTAAGTCTTTTGATATGCTAGTTTTAAGTGATATTTATTCTAAGTCTTGGTTCAGCCGGGTAACTGCTCTACCAAGGGAAATCATGATTGAAGAATTTTATTGTGTTTAAACCAGTCGGATAGCAATTTAATAAAATAATGGGCAGGCAGGGTACATCAGTAATGCTGGCTGCGTTTAGTAACATTGGAAACTCCTTTTTACTGCCTGTTCCCAAGTTTTACAGTCTAGCTTTAAAATCGGTTCAGCAGAATACTATGGGTTCACGGAGAACCAATTGATTAGACAAACAGACAAGCAAAAACGGATTATAACACCGCACATTCACATTTTCAGTTGTTCGAAATTAATCCTATAAGTCAAATAGGCGGAAATAGAATCCTAGAAGTCGCGAGCGTCCTCTAGTTTATATAATTATAATACAGGTAAATGGTAAGGAAAATCTCACCTTCCAGTGTGCTGAAGAAAATCGTTTTTAAGGTAAATATCCATGCCATATTTAGAGGATGTATGAGATTTCTGAAATAAAATAATTTAATGTGTTTAGTGTCACCTGTCTAACATCAAGCCATAGAAAACTTAAAAAATAACTTATCTATCTACTTCTTCCTAAGCTCGAGTACCAAAATATCTTGTATGTAATAGGAGCCTTGCCTTTCATCCCTTGGTTAACTTAACAATCTACTATTTCTTGCCTCCCCTGGGGGGTTATCTTAACCTACTAAAGCAGTTCAGTTTAGGTTGAGAAAGGAACAGGGCTGTAGCAGTCAGTAAACCCCCTGTTCGGAAAGTAAGGATTTCCATAATTCCATATCTCATTAGCGGGGTGAAAATGTTATTTCCATACCTAGTGCGGAAAGTGACTGAATAAATAATTATTCAAATACTCAGCCGTTCATTCATCTTACAGCGATTACGAAATAACTCTTACATTTTTTAAACTCTAATTAAAATTGTGTCAATACACTCATAAATTGTTAGTATTTTACCTAAGGACAAAGTTCGGGACAATAACGTATAACATGTTTGTTGACTTTCCTCTCACTCAATGCTCATTACACGCGAATGCACACAGTGGGGATGCTCCTTAAACTATTCTACTCGGGTACAGTAATAGTAATTGATCAACAAGGGACTAAAACAAGTCATAATGACACGAGATGTTTAGCCACCCAAGCGGAGCTATAGTTTGAGTGTCATTATGGTTGTTTAGTCTCGCGTTAAACAATGTACCTACTTTTCACTTTGAAAGCGAGGAAAAAAAGACGTTCTATAAAAAAATACAATCTTGATTATAACAAAGTTTTTAACAAATTTGTTTTGCGGTTTTTTATTTTCTGTTTTTTTTTTTTAAAGTGACCCTTTAAATGCTTGCATATTTAGCCAACAGGTTCAAACTTGAAAACTATTTTAAACACGAATTGGACCATGCATAATAAAATAAATTCATCCTTAATATCATTAAATAGAATCATATTCGTAATCATTTATCGTGTTTCACGAAATTAAATGGTATTTTTTTTAGATTGTTGCACACTTATCATTTTTAGGTTCACTCACTAAAAATGGCGATAATCCTCCATTCACAAATACCGTGATTGGTTGTTTAAGGGATTCCAAAGTAAATTAAAAAAATACTTTAATAAAGAGCTTTAGTCCCGATTTGCAGAGACTAAAGTAACATTTCAAGAGCATGAGAAGTGAAAAAATATTAACTAGGTAGGTACTTAGGTAGGTTATGTTTTAAACTTATGGCCAAAATGTCCAAGGTTTTGTCCATCATCTCGTGTCATTATGGCTTGTTTTAGTCCCTTGTTCAACAATCTACTATAAAATTTATCTGTCCGATATTGCTATACTTTAAAATGTTGACCTTTCATTTCGTATTACTATTTAAAATAAATTAAAGCATAGAGCATGTGTGTGAAAAAGACGAACAGAGGATATCAAAATAGCACTTAAGACGTGGCCAAGGGAAACAGGAATTAATTTTTATATATTTATACTTAAATTATGCAAATGCGAAGTGTAGGTAAATAAGAAACTTACTACGCATGGCGTTTTAACAATCCCACTCTGTATCCTAAAGGCTGCTGCGGAGACGTCTTCGAACGAGATCTTCTGCGGGTTGGCTTTGTCGCACATAGGGTCAAACTCCACCTGCGTGAACACCATTATTACAGGTAGGTATATCTACAGAAACTTTCCTATCCCTTTCTCTCTCGAGTCATCACTCAGTTGTGAGAGCAACGCGGCGAAAACAATTTCTAACTTCAATTTCCGGAGTCTGTAGGGCGACTGAGCATGTTTGACCCTCGCTCAGCGGTCACGCGAGCAATAATGATTAAGCAGTGAGATTCCTCGATATCTTAAGCATTGCGGTAATGAGGGGGTTAAAGGTGATCTCCTATACAGACATTCATTAAACCCACGGAATTTTCTGTGCTGTTTATCTTGCGCCAAAGTGGATTTTAGGCCCACTTGATCACCAGCTCTGTAGCTCCATATAAGTATTTGCTGAGCTTGCAGTCTTTCTGCTCTCCTTTAAAGCTAAATATCGTTTTTTTCTTTTAAATTCACGTTTTAATGGAGCGATGGTTTTACAAATTGAATTTAAAAAAATATGGCTTAATTATCACCTAGGAAATATTGGTCATTGTGGAGAAAAAATAACGAATGTGCGCGAACTAGTTAGATATGAGCACATTTATTTAAACATGATTAAAAGGTTATTTATTTGGGGATTGGAAACCCTGACTAGGATGAGTGAGCACTGCACTTCGGCACTTGCATATTGCAATACTCACTGGGTAGGGCGGGCAGTCACACACGCTGCCTGCTTCATCATCGTCAACGTCAGTGTACATGTATCGCTCCATTTCAAATCGCCGTATTCCATCAAATATACTTAATAACCGTGGTCGACTGCTTACGTATAATAATTTTACACAAATGACGTGATAACATGTTAATTTTGTTTAACTTGCGTATCGTGCCATTCAATCGATAAGAAGTTATATTTATACTATTAAACGTAGTTTCTTTGTAGCTGCTGATTCATTTCAAATATGTTTTTCTTTGTAAAGTCGGATCACTCGATTGACCACGATAATTCGCCTTCGCACATTATCGTGGCCAATTCATAAGTGCGCATAAAGACTGCGCCCGATCCGGATTATTCCGGATCCGCGAAAAACAAGGTTTGTTTAATTTAACAAACAAATTAATTTTATTTTTTAAAGGAAAGGAAGGGTTTATTTGCAATTATGCAAATAGTACCCATAACGGCTTCTTCGGACTGTGTTAATCTCGGATACGGATCGGATGCAGTGCGTAACCGGTAACCACACTAAGGGTTGTTATACCTATTCATGAATAGGTAGGGTAATGAATGATATACCTATCTAACGTTACATGCTCAGTTCAAAACACAATCCGTATAACTGGTATAACTCAAAAATCAATCGTCATTACATTATATTAGGTACCTATATGTATAGTTATGGCCCAGTCCAGGCAACGTTTCGAATGTTTTTCTATATATTATCTTTAAAACCCTATGTATAAAAAATATGAAAATAATCTCAAAAGTCACACTTTACAAATACGTTCAAAGAAAATTATTTTCAAAATTGGCAGATTCACGGTTTTGGAGTTATTGCCCAAAAATAAACTGCGCTTCTCAACAAAAGGACGTAAGTGCCATAAAGATACGCTCCTATGCAGGTACTTTTTTCAACATTTTTGAGATAGATTTTTGTGTTTATAGTAACGGCTCCGGAACCCTACACTGAGCACGGTCCGACATACTGTTACCCTGCTTTTAGAGGTCAACATCAATATCTCAAAGACGTAAAACCTTAACGCAGGATATTAAGGAATTAAGGAAATCTAAACAGTAATCTAAAATTGGTGTTTTGTATATTAAATAGGGTTTAAGCATGGGTTTTGTTTGAATAATTACTTTGCTAGCTCTAGATGATTCATAAAAAATTGAAAATATACCTACAGAAGGCCCCATTGCCGCGGTTTTCATAGATGCCTTTTTCACATTTGGCCAAAAGGTGAGAATTTGAAGCACCGCCTCATCTTTCGTTTACCAGTGACGTATTGTTTGACGTTTGACTTTGTCAAATTGACATTGACACAATATTTTCGTTCACTTGAACTTGCTTGTTGTGTATTTGCATTATAATTTTTATCGCGTCTCTTTGAAGTTGTCTAACAAAAGTATTATAATATTGTGAACTACTCGATTTACTAGAAATGCCGTACGCAAACCAGCCATCGGTTCACATTACCGAACTAACAGATGATAATGTGAAGTTTGTGGTAGAGGACACCGAGCTTAGCGTCGCAAACAGCATGCGGCGTGTGTTTATCGCTGAGACGCCGACGATGGCCATCGATTGGGTACAATTAGAAGCCAACTCCACTGTCCTCAGCGACGAGTTCCTTGCGCATCGAGTGGGTCTCATCCCGCTCATATCCGACGAGGTTGTGGACAAGATCCGGTACTCGAGAGATTGTATGTGCGCCGATTTTTGTTCGGAGTGCAGTGTGGAGTTCACGCTAGATGTTAAGTGCACAGATGACCAGACACGACACGTGACAACGGCTGATTTGAAGTCGAGCGATCCGCGCGTCGTCCCCGTCACTTCCCGCCATCGCGACGAGGACCAAGCAGACTATGGCGAAGCTGACGAAATATTGATTATTAAACTACGAAAAGGCCAGGAGTTGAAATTGCGAGCTTACGCTAAAAAAGGCTTTGGAAAGGAGCATGCTAAGTGGAATCCGACTGCCGGTGTGTGTTTTGAATATGACCCAGATAACATTATGAGGCACACACTGTTTCCTAAGCCAGATGAGTGGCCCAAAAGCGAGCACACGGAGTTGGACGAGGACCAGTACGAGGCGGAGTTCAACTGGGAAGCGAAACCAAACAAATTCTTCTACAACGTAGAGTCATCAGGAGCCCTTAAACCTGAGAATATAGTACTGATGGGCATTGTGGTGTTAAAAAATAAATTACTAAATCTTCAAATGCAATTAGCACAGGAAGCCCAAAATGATGCATTAGCTATCAATTAATTATAATTAAGGAAATAATAAATTAAATAAACCCACGTTCCTGTTTTATTAATAATCTATCTTAAATTTAATTCTTGATTTATTTGATACTCTTACTGTGTAATAGAACAAAAAAAAAGTACATGATAATAAAATATTTCAAAGATGTAATGTGTACATTATAATAACTTACTAATGATATTGCAAAAATGAGGCATATTGTGAAAGCAATCCACAATTATTTATGCAATATAACTTTTTAATTACTGGACAGAAAAATATGACAAAAATAATATTTAATTAAATGTTCAAGAGTTAATAGATTTTTTTTATAGAAAAACGATTATAACCCTGAGCATTATATACCAAAACAATACTCACATCTTTGGCAGCAGGTGTAGCGGCATTTGTTGGAATTATTAAATATTTTTTCATCCTGTCTTGTTATAACACTTTCTCAGTTTGAATGATGAAACTAGTCTGTAGCATTAACATTTATGCAACAAAGAATTTTATAACCACTGTTTACTGCATGCCACAGTAACTGGCAAAAAGTTGCTGATAAAGCCGTGCATACACTGTAATGAGCATTTAGTGAGTGATAGTTGAAAGTAAATTTGCCAGAAGGTTCAATGTTCTGCTACAAGTGAATGCACATGCATTTTATAATTGATTCTGAATGTCTACAGGTGTGACCATAACCTGATATCCAAATTAATTACTTCTGCAAAACTGCTCTGCTGAACTTCATAAAAAAAGTTTCTGTAACAAAACATTAACAACCTTTTGTTGCTGGCTGGCTTATTGAAACCAAAGCCTAACTCGGTAAGTCTACATTTATTATGTACAGTCGTGCGCACAAATATGTATACACCATAAAGTCTAAAATATGTGCACAGACCTTATTACTACGGCAATAAGCAACCGTTTTATTTGCTAACCCATTTTTAGGGTTCCGTAGTCAAACTAGGAACCCTTATAGTTTCGCCATGTCCGTCCGTCCGTCCGTCCGTCCCCAGTCTAGCTCAGAGACTCATAGTCCTAGAAAGCTGTAATTTGGCATGAATGTACATATTAGTCACGCCAACAAAGTGGTAAAATAAAATTTTGAAAAATAATTTTTTTTAATGCACCTCCCCTACACGTAACGTGGGGATGTCTTTTTTTTTTCTTGCCTACCCCATAGTGTGGGGTGTCGTTGGATAGGTCTTTCAAAAATATTGCGGGTTTATGAAAACAATTTTTCGATTAAGGGATCCGTTTATGAAATATTAAGCTTTAAAGCGCTATTTTTTGTTAGAGTCAAGTGTCCCCCCCCCCTACAGCCAAAACTACAAGTACTAAAAATCTGAAAAAATTCTTCAACAAAAGCGCATATAACGAATTTTAAAGGAAAACTATCACGGCTAAGTAGACATGATTAGTTCCTGAGATACAGGCGATTAACGGGTTTATACCTACTAAAAATCATCTAAGACAGCGCCAAATAACTTTAAATAGAAAATTGTTTCATACATGTTGATTTTTGAGATAGTTTTTTGTGTTTGTCGTTACGGCTTCGGAACCCTACACTGAGCATGGTCCGACATGCTCTTGCCCGGTTTCTTTCCTGTAATTGTAAATATTTCAGGATTTATTTCAGTACCATCGGGTACCCTAGAGGTTCTGTAAGGTGTACATATTTTTGCACCTTAGTGCTGTGCAGTTGAGGATAAAAAAATGTATATATATTTTTACTCGACTGTACAGCAGAGAGCCTGTTGCCACCTGCAATTGTATTGTCAGATCAGCCATCAGCGCTTAAATTAACCAACCTTAGTCACCTTTGTTGAGAGGTTCATCTAAACATCGAGTCATAGAAAACTGTCATTTCTGTAGTACCTTGAAAAAGCATCTTGAGGACTACTGGGAACCTTTAAGGAGGGAAAATAGCCGATGGAAAGATGTCTGGCTTTTACTATTGATTTATATTATAATACAGGAAAAGTAGCATATTTTCGAGTCAAAATATGTACATCAAATTCAAATTCAAAATCTTTATTGCATATCAATGAAACTTTGTTAATAATTTTATATTGGCACTAGAAATGAAGATCTGCCAAGTCGATTTCAAGTCATTAATAGTAGGATTTAATCAACAAAAACATGTTCATAGTTAATAGTACATACCTAGTGTGAAAGTTTTGCTGATTAAATCCTACTTTTGACTTAAAATATTTTGTTTTTTTCCTACAATAGTCTCATTCGATTCAGCGCATAAAATTACATGGAAATCGACACCTCACTTGCCTAGTAAAATTTCCCCCTTGCCCATGCCCCCCGATGATTATTCCTAAATTTTGACAGGACTCGGCAGATTGTTTCTAGTGCCGAGATAAAATTGCCGCCAAACTGTCATATTTAGTCTTACTTTAAAAATCGAAGTTCGAAGTTACGTTAGCTATCCCTTTTTCTAGATTTAGTTTTGAATGACGAATGACAGAGATAGAGCTAGCGTAACTTTAAATTAAATTTTGATGGTGGCTTAAAACCTCATTGGTTTAAAAATCTAAAGACTGATAGGTACTTATCGTTTTATCAAAATAAAATATAATATTATCTTTGGTTAATTTAACACACGTCATTGGCTTTAAGTGCTTCTAGTTATTCTAGTTGGTACAAAATTTTAGTGCAATAATAAAATAATTTTGTATATTAATTTTAATAATGTCCGCTCATACTTTGGAAACTTTTGCTGCATCTTTGGTAGATAACGTTCAATCTCAACTCGCTGAGGTAATTTAATATTAACATAAAAAATCGTATAAGATTGCTAGTACAATAACATTTTATAATACATCTTTTTTTATGACTGAAATGTGATTAAAATAATTCTGAATACAAATTGAATGTATAGGTAAAGTCGAAAGAAACCATTAGCAAGATACGGCTAAAACTGCAAGATATTCAAGATGCTCACTATAATATCAAACAGGATGTGGTCGTAACTCCGGTGGTTGTAAGTCTGATTACATAATTGCATTAATTGACTAAGAACAAGAAACGGACGAAAACAATTTTTTTAACCATCAACATATAAAACGGGGTGATATCGTCCACTTACTGTCTTAACTGGAACAAAATCGAAGTTCGAAGTTAAGTTAGCTCCATCCCTGTCACTCGTTATTCGAGACTAAATCGAGTAGTTAGATAGGAAAGTACTTAAGGGGAAAAAATTACTGCTTTTCCTATCTAACTATTCCATACGAGGTTGAGAAAGTAAAGGGACGATATAAGTTTAACTTGTGTAGGTATCTGTGTGTCATGTGTATGACAGAGGTCCCTAAACTTTTTTGGCTCGAAGACCAGTTAGGGTAAAGTCACCAGTAGTCACTCAGATACCCGCAGTCGGCCTCTGCCTATAATTTGTATGAGTGGGAAGAGTACGAAAGATAAACTTCCCAATCTTCGCACTCAAATAAGGTCGACTACTGGTCTCTGGCTGACCACTGGTGACTTTACCCTAGCATTTTTTTCGGTTCTCACTTCAAACCAACTGAATACTTCAGTACCCTAGGCTTAGGTAGGTACGCAGTTTCTACTTTCCTTTTCTATTTTCAGAAGGCAAAACATATTGGGAAAAAGTTTTGTAATGTAATCTTGAAGTGCGAAAATTTGCAGATCACTGGGAGGTGAGAATAGCACATCCGTAATTAGGTATCTCTACTTCGTCATCAATAGATCAATCTATCGATCATTGATCCCTATGAAGACCCGTGCACGTATTAGGATTATGTTATGTTGTCGCGATGTTCGCCTGTAAGTTGTGTATTTCTACTCAATCGAAGATTCAAGGGAATTGGCTCAAATAGGGATGTTGACAGTAGGTGAAATGAAACTTCCCAATCACACGAAAATATCAACTGGATTAATTTCTGTTTTGATAAAATTACTTACCTAGTACACATTCTGGTAATCACTTTCATTGTCCATGCATTACATACACTGGTGATCTACCTCGGTACGTAGAGCACTACCCAGTCGTGCATATATATAATGCATGGACGTGCCGAGCCAGGTCATTGATGGAATCGAGGGACATTCAAAGAGTTAACCTGCACACCTGATTTCTATTTAAGTTTTAAAGCTCGAGGCGTCTGCAACGTCATAGCCGGGCTGACGCGGGCAGAGAGGAGTAAGGGCTGCATGGTGGCTGGCTCGCGAAACTTTATTTGCGCTATGACGCATTTCGGCTTTAAGAACTCAGTGCCGATCAACGTCGTGGTCCCCAAGGACTGCGCGCTCGCAGACCGGCACCGCTACAAGGAGGACTTCGCTATCATAAAAATGCACGGCAACGACGCAAATGACGCAACCCTGTACGCACTGAGCTACAGCAAAGAAATTGGATCGACTTACATACATGGGTAATTTTTGGTGTTTAATAGGATTTTGTTAACTTTTACGTAAAGTTCGTAAAAGCAATTTACATATTTAAGCCGTTTGAATTTTCGGTGGAGGAGCGCGTCATTACTGTGTCGAGCTCTTACTGCCACACTCAGATACGTCAATTAAATTCAATGCTTGTTTAGTTACGTGAACTCACGTGTTGTCTTATGGTTGTCTTATACTATTGCTATAGCAAAGAAAGTGACAGCAGCAACTTTAATTAACCATACAATTTAATTGACGTCTCTGAGAGCGGCAGTTATAAGGTTTTTCTGTCGCACTCATAAATTCGTTTATAACTTTATACAAAAGTTAATCATACAATCATGTTACCAAGAACGTGTTTTCCGTCGTAACAGCTTTCACGATATGCACAACCATTGCATCAGATATTTAATAATATATTTGCCCGCTTCCTTGTACCTAGTAAGTATAAAGTGTAGTAATCGTTTCCTACCGAAGAAGCAAGGTTATTGAACAAACTTGACCACTGGCTGTCAAGCCGCCTTGAATTAAGTGCATTTCACTATACTATATCGTGAAATAAAAGAGAGGGATAGAGAAAGAGATAGAGAGAGAGAGTTCTTACAGGTACTTTCGACCTTATCATCATCGACCTTATATCATATCATATTAGGTCGTTTTCACTTAAAAGTGTACCCAATTACTTAAGGGCTGAAATTAAGGAACTTTAACTTTGTCAGTTTTGTGACGAAAATTAGCTATATATTGACGGCCGCATTGTATGGCTAATTTTCGTCACAAAACTGACAAAGTTAAAGTTCCTTAATTAGGTACACTTTTTAGTGAAAACGCCCATTAATCTAACCTAACAGAGGTGGTTTCGCATTAAACAGGCTGGTTCGCTCGCTACACTCGCTCACTTCACTAAAACACCTTTATTCGTATTAAGTAAATATTAAGTACCTATTAAGTAATATTACACATACCGTTTCTTGGATACAGAAGTGTCACAGATGAAAATGTTTTTTACTTGGAGTTTTAAATCAAACTAGATTAGTTTTTTGATTTGTATTGCTTTTGTATATAAGCAGCGATGCATGGTACCCGCAAATCATGAATAGCAATAATCAGCGACCTAACATTTTGCAAATATACTTAGGTCATAAAAATGTGGAAAATCTGAATATTCGATATTGGAATCGTGTGGCATTTCATACGTAGGTACCTTACGATTGTGTAGCGTTCGATATTTTGGACTTCAATGTTTTAACTTTAGATATTTTAATTCTATGTTTTAATTATACTCATTCCATATTTTAAGCGCTTGGCAGTTTAATCGTAGACATTTGAGCAGTAAGTACCTAGATAGTTATGCAGCCGCCTGTTGGTACGGTGTTATCTTTAAACACCTAACCTTCCAGAACGCTGACTTAGGTCTAGGAGAGACCTCCGGCGAGAGGCACCACATCGTATCTTTAGCGTTAGATTTCATTAATAATATTCATCTCTAAACGGGAAGGTGGTATTATTCAAGTCCTCCGCGCCTGCCCAAAAGTTTACTAGATATTATGATTGTAGATGTTTTAACTTTGGATACGTTAACTTTCGATATATTCAAATACTTATGTAAGTACTTACCCTTATCATGCCTCATCATACTGTACGCAATAGTAAACTTTTTCTGTATTGTGTTCTGATCCGTGGTGAATGGCAGAGAGGACCGGCTGGACTTGCTCGCGGGCTACGGCACGTTGGGGCTGGAGCTCCTCAACCAGGTGGAACATGTGGATGCAATTCTAGTCCCCGTGGGCAGCGGCGGCCTGGTCGCCAGCATCGTTCTCGCTGTCAAGAGCATGAAGCCCTCCTGCCTTGTCTATGTACGGTCGCTGACTTTATTTGTTGTCCCTTCGGTGTGCCTTAGATTCATATTTAAAAAAAGTTTAAACACTTTAAACATGTCATTATAAGAAGGTTCAGTGGTTACTCTACAAGTAAACTCTGTACAACCACCTTGTTACCTAGTAATTTGCTTAAAAAACTATTAGTCTTTTAGCTCGGCAATTTACTCAATTTGAAAATGATTTAAAGTATTTTAAAGTTACCATCCTGAACCGTCACTTTACCCTAAAAGTTAACCTTCGTAATGGTTAGCACATCAAAGTCAAGTACATACGAGTACACCAACTCTAGTTATAAAATAAATGGGCCTTTGCGGACTTTTTGATTGCGGAAAATGAGACTTTCAAACGGCCCGGCGTTAAGGGGCCCACAACTGCGGCATCGAGCGGAGAGCGCAAACAAACAAACAATCATAGCAGCCGATATAAAGTATGCATTTATTTCCAATAAGGTGAACTGACGACGTAGCTAAGGTTGGATGCAATCGGCATAAGACCGGTCGCTGTGGCAACCTTGGGGAGCCATATGTCCATCAGTGGACGTCTTTCGTCTGAAATGGTGATGATGGTTATGATGATTTATAGTCAGTTCCGAAGCAATCATCGGCAGTTCATTAACTTGTTCTGACAGCTCACTTAATAAGTGTTATGACAGGGAGTGGAGAGTGAAGCAGCTCCAACAATGACCAGGGCGATACAGGAGAAGAGGGCAACGCTGATCCAGCCGCTGCCCACCGTCGCCGACTGCCTGGCGGCGATGGTCGCCAGCACCAACGCCCTCAACATTCTCAAGAGATACTTGGACAGGATGGTGAGGGATCGGACGTTGATTTGGATTTCGGGATCGTTGATTAGTAGTAGGTTAATTATAAATGAGTCGGCATTAAGTGATGGGCAAGTTTGAAATCCTGTTTGTTTAACCTTTTCCACGCCATTGACGGATATATCCGCACCACTGGTTCAACGCCAACGACGGAAATATCCATCATGGTTGACAGCGCAAAATAGACTGGAGTGTCAATGAGGTAAGGTTGATGTTAGCTCTGGTGTTTAGCTGTCATTGGCGTGTGAGTTTAGACTTTATATCTGACATAGCGTCGAAAAGGTTAAGTATATATTTTCTAAATCGAAAATCTTTTGAACTTTCTATATTCTACTACTAGTGCTACACGCCATTTCTTGGACTTCATGCCAGTACGTCGTCTCGTTCAGTCAGTGATGTCTACGCCTTAAGTCCCTTTTCTTTTACACTTTTGTAAGTACTTTATCGCATTAACATATTTGAAAATATTGTTTGAAATCGCTTACGTGGCTGAAAAGGGACAATGTACAAAAGAGTATGTATTTTTGATGTTGACTGAAGTCAACAATTTAAAGTACAATCATTTACATACTCTCACTCACTTCGTCACTTTATCTAATTTCGGTCTCATCCATTATTTACCTACTAGGCGACATTCTTTTATTTATTTACGTTACATATAGCTACTTACAGAAGTCTCGTCAGTTTCATCGTGGGAAGCGAGTCCCTTCTCGACTGTATTCAGGCTCAATCAGTCGTTCGTCACACATCCTGCCGCATGTAGGATTTTATGTAGTGACTTTTACATTGTTTGCTCTTAATCCATTGGTAACTGATATGGAAGGTAGGTAACATAAATTTTTAGGTACCCTTGCCGAAGTTACTTTACTTCTCATCTGATATTCATGTGTAATCTGTTTTGTATATGTTTGATATTGAATAGATAACCGTCGATGAGCAGATGATAACCCGCGCCATGCTGTGCCTGCTGGAGCAGGAGAAGATGGTGGTGGAGGGTGGCGCGGCGTGCCCGGTGGCCGCACTGATGGCCAACAAGGTGCCGGAGCTGAAGGGCAAGAAGTAAGGGCCATGTCCACAGGCTTTTTGACTAAGCTATCCCGGCCACGGAATCCTTTGGATGATTGCGGCGCGGGACCGAACATTGTGGCAATTTTCGATGCTTGACGGAGGCCTGTGCCCAATACGGAACGAAGTCTATCGAGGAGATTCTGATATGACGAGGTTCAGGGTATATAGCTATTCGAATTTGACCGCTTTTTTCGTCATAACCATAATTCTCATCAGTTTTTTTTGCATACGTGCTTTATCTACGTATTACCTACCTACTCGCCAGTTGATTTATAATAGCGCGAACAATAAGTTGAATTGGAACAGACAGTAGCAGAAGTACGTACTCATGAAAGAAAATCCATTTGCGTAGAGGCTCGTGTAAAGGTCACTGTACACATTGAGCCAATGCGTTGGCCAAGTTATTGATCCAAATGATCATTCTGCATTGGCGCTTTGATAAGAGATCCTTCCATAATATGTGCACGAAAAACCAACATTAGCCGGTTGGCAGACCAGTGTTATTCGCCAACTACACAACTACAAACAAACCAATACCTTGGCGAAGTAGTCATTTACACGTTTCCCAATACCTTGGCCCAACGCATTGGGCCAATGTGTACAGCTGGCATAATGTTAACCGCCACGGCACATTTCAGTGTGGTGTGTATCCTGACTGGTGGCAACATCAACAGCGCGCGCATGGCGGCCGTGATCGAGCACGGGCTGACGGCGGCGGGGCGGCTGGTGCGCATCAGCTCGGCCGTGCAGGACGCGCCGGGCGCGCTGGCCCGCATGCTCACCATGGTCACTGAGGTCGGCGGCGACGTCAAGAGTTTCGTACCTGAGCGGATATGGCTCAGGAAGGAAGTTTTTACTCTCTCTGTAAGCGTTGTCCGGTCAATGTAGGATGATCCCCATGACAGCTGTATTTCCGTATATGCCATATGAGAAGATGTTAAACGTTTAAATCACCATGCGTCGTTGCAACGTTTCTTTCAATGTAATTTTTTTTTTTTTTTTATGGCATAGAGAAGGCAAACGAGCACACAGGCCTCCTGATGGTAAGTGGAAACTGTGACCCATAGACATTCGCATGGCAATTATATGATTCTCTTTTTTTATATAAGCTTTCACGGGGATCGACGTAGATTGACCCTAGTGTTGAAAGGAACAGAAGCCAGTCATAGATAAAGTAGAAAGTTTGAAGAGGACAAGCATAAACAAACACTTAATCCAACAGTAGTTACCTGTCAATAGCAATATTCTTTTACCGAGTGGAATAGATACCCTACAGGGTTTGGTTTTTGTTTCAGGTAAACATGATAGTTGAGACGACCGACATAACCCACGCCAAAGAACTGGAGAAGCGAATGATGAAGGACTACCCTCAAACGCGTATCATCAACATGTCCAGTAAACTTTAACGGTTACGTGGGCTTTTATCAAAAAGTTAAACCTAATTAAAGGGCGGATTTACAGCGAGCTAAATATACATTGAATCGAAAGTGTGCGTGTCGTACTCATATTTACCTACGATTTTTAATTATTACTCGGTCTAGCTACGAATCAAAAGTCCCCGCCCTTAAGGTATAGGACCAACTTTTCTCGGCAATTTTTGGCCGGCATCAATGGACGTGAAATAAGAGTACAGCTGTTGCTGACGGCTATAAATTAGCTAGAAATAGCTAGTGTAACTATATACCTTACAGTAAGTACATTTAGAATATCAGGTTCAAACAAGAACTTCAAATTAATGTCTTTGTACTAGGTTTAACTTTTTTGGTGGAAGTAGCCCTTTGTCCGTGAAGTGTGATCTCAGAATGTCTAAAATTAGGTCCTTAAGTGTTTACTGCGTTTGTCGTAGTGTTTAAGATTGTCGCCGTTTACCGGTTAAGTTTTCTGTACAATACATAAATCAAGCTAAGTTAACAGTGTTTTTTTTAATAGCGCTCTCATACATGAAACTTTCAAGGCTGTCTCATCACGAGTTTACGAGTTTTAACTTTTATAGGCCATGCCCCCATCGTGGGCCGCCATGCCCGCCATACAAGAATGATACGGATTCCTTCGATATTTCCTTTACTGTATCCATATCCATACTATCCATACTAATATTATAAATGCGAAGGTGTGTCTGTCTGTCTGTTTGTTACCTCTTCACGCTTAAACCGCTGAACCGATTTAGGTGAAATTTGGTGCAAAGAGAGTGAATCCTGGGAAAGGACATAGGATAGTTTTTCCTGAAATTCATCCCCCAAGGGCATGAAATAGAGGGTGATAATTTGTGTGGAGCTACGGTATTTAAACTAGTTCCACTCACGTCACAATAAATAGTTATTTGTTCAACAAGAGAGCAAAGTTGGTTTTTGCTGCGAGTGATGATTTTGAATCCCGAGTAAGCGAAGGATTCTATTATTGAATCACGAGCGTAGCGAGTGATTCTAGCTTAGAATCCTGAGCGTAGCGAGGGATTCAAAGATACGAGACGTAAAAAACTTTGGTCTCGTGTGAGACATACAACTTTTCACCTCAGCAGCGAGAACAACACAGCGTGAAGCTGGTAGGGCCAACGCAGGTCTTCCGTTGTGACCATTTGGTGAATACACGACTAAATAACGACACGATCGCATATGCATCAATCACAAGCATTTTTGCAAAATACTAATAAAATAAAAAGGGGAAAAAATAAACATGAAACAGATAAAACCTGTCACTCAACTTGATAATGCCGTAGTGCAAACACAACTTTATACAGCTTTATGTAGTCTGTGGCTTTAAAAAAAACCTAACTAGGCCTTGTCTATGGCTATTGGCTATGGCGGACAAATTAACAAAAATTACATCGTCATTTACATTACATTACTTTTTTTTTTTTAAGTACAATAATCCCGCTATTTTTGAAATGCGTTCTGAAACTGCCCCCGCGGTTTATGTCACGAAATTAAAGATTGTTAAAACGATAACAAAATTATGTAGATACATAACTTCTTATTTTTCATTAATTTTGTCTTCAAAACATTAAATAAAAAAAATTATGGTACCTACTGTATAAAATAGTTATAATAAACACATTTCAAAGTTTAACAGATAGTTTTATTTGCAATTTTACGGTTATGTGTGCATCCGAACGTGCGTTTCTTTTTGGGCCTACTATGTGTGGAATTTGAAAATCGAACTTCGAATCAAGTTGTTTCTATCTCTCGCTTTTTTCCTATCGAAGTGAAAGTGACAGAACAAAGTGAAGTTCAATTTTTTCGAATGTTGTGAGTAGCCCCAGCACTGCTCACGGCATTTAAAAAAAATAATTAAAAAGCTACTTTGCCTCTCGCTCGCAGCATAATTGAATTTTGCTCACTGTTTTTAAGCAGCAAAACCTGCTTGTTTGAGCTGCTGAGGTGAAAAATATATTGCAAACATATTGTAGGTCTAGGGCCAGCCTAACAGAAAGGACAGAGTTAACAAATAAATAGACCATCTAATTTACTTAACGACCTTCTTTCAGACTAATCAGGGTATAAACACAAAATTGAATAGTAAAAATCCCAATGTCATAATTACTGACTTCTTCTTCCATCACACTTTGCCAGCATCACAAACCAACTAATTTTATTCAAATTTATAGTTTTATTTTATCAACAATTAGACACAAAATTACGAAATGGTTTGTACATAAACGGTTTGGATGTTTTTGGTAAGTTTTAATGAAGGTCAATGTATAATGAAATTAAATGTTTTAGGACGAGTTTAGTGAAATATTCAAGTCGAATCACGCACACATACTATCCTATAGCGAAATCAGGCATGCAGCCGAGAGGATCGAAGGTGGGGTAATACACACTCCATTATGTGTAAGTATTCCACATTACACTATCTGCCTACCTACTGGGACTAAAAGGCGGTTAGCACGGAGAAGGCGTTAGTTTAGCCGCCTTTTAGATTAGTATGGTTACTATATTATTGCGTGGTATTGAGATCCCGCTTAAAATATTAATTTTCAGGAGGCGAAACTGAGTAAATTCCTGGATTACAATATTTACCTTAAATGTGAATCTCTACAGTATACTGGCAAGTAAGTGTAACTTTAGATTATAGTGTATTTTTTTTTCAACTTACTCAATCACAACCTTACGTGGATTGAGTTGTATGGTTGTTTCTTGTTCCCGAATACCGAAGACTGTCGGAGACTGCGCAAGTCGGGGATTAACGAATAGTAATCGAAGATTATGAATATGAAAATATTTATTGTGTACTGTGTAAAAATGGGTGGGTTACAAAAAAAAAAGTTCCAACAGTTGCCCGTTCCAGGTATACATTATTTAGGCTTAGAGTTAAAACGCTATGAATCTATGCATAAACTTAAGTGTTTGGCGGCGTAACCAAACGAACGAGTTTGGAAAACCCTGCCCAAAAGCGTGCGAGACTTGGGTACCCCTAAAAGACCGAAGCTAAAGTAAAGAGACAGGTTCGTACGCACGCCAGGACACGTAGTGTTGTCCAACCTTGTTCCTTTGGTTTAAGGGCCGGAGTTTAACTAATATGCTGTATTTACTTCCGTTTGACGTAGTTGCGCCGAGCGAGGCGTGCGCAACGCACTGTGTGAGACAACAGAAGACCTGGTTCAGCGCGGCATCATTGTCGCATCGCATGGTGCGCTGGCGCTGGGCGCGGCCTACCACGGCGCCGCCATGGGGATCCCGGTGAGCTCTAGCCAGAGTACTACCATCACGGAAAATGGGGCGCGCCTGCGCTGGGCACGGCTTGGCATGGCGTTGGCGTCGCTATGGGCATTCCGGTGAGCTGTATGTAGCCTGAGTATATTAATATACTCTGGCCACATAGATACAGCTTACGGAAATTGGTACGCTATCAGCTTCGGGTATTTAAGATTCAGCCCTTTTCCAGAATTTTTGTCCGATTTGATTTGAAAAAGTACGCATAGTGCGACCTCTTCCGACACTTCGACTTACTTTTGCTCTGTATATTTCTCTCGTCAGACTTCTTTCATCCATCCTTTCCAAACGACCGAACCAAACCAAATGATTGTTATGGCACAAAATATAAGGGGTTATGAAAATTGTAGAGAGTAAATATTATGGAATGTGTTATTTTTATGGTATCTAATATTAAGGAGGTTGAACATTATGACACTTTAGTATTATGACTTATGACACTCAAAAAGTATAGTATGTGATGTTAGGGCCAATGAAGGTACTTATAGGTTATATTATGGCAAATGAAATTATGGAAAATGAAGGGATACCGTTTGTTCCTCCCCCCCGCGTAGGTGACGGTGGTGCTGCCGGAGCGCTCGTCGGCCGTCCTGGCGCAGCAGTGCGCGGAGCTCAGCGCGGAGGTGGTGCTGTACGGCGACTCGGTCGACGACGCCCAGACGTACGCGCAGAAGGTGCAAATCGAAAGCCGCCAGAAGCTTATAAGGTTAGATAGTCGACGGTTGTAATATCAAAATATCAACAATGAAGGTTTAAGCTGTCGACTACGTGGAGTCCAGTCATCAGTTGATGCAAGCGAGCAAGTGTGTCTTTGGATAATAGGTCGGATGTTGAGTGTTTTATGTCGGTATGATGACATTGCAAATAAAGAAAAACAACACCAAGTGAAGTTATGGTCGAAAAACTCGCACGCCAAGTAGACCCTCCACTTCAGTCTTCTCGTGACCACGGCTGTTGTAACACAGTCGAAACGTCGAGGTTAATGTTTATTACATTTAGTTAATCCCACATTCTGATATGACCAGTTCTGACTGCCTTCGCATTAACGTTGGCGTGTCTTAAACCCAACTCACTCGAGATGAATTAAGTAGTTATTGATTGTTGTTTGTCTTTTCATTCGGTAGCTCGGACGACCCGGCGGTGATGGCGGGGCTGGGCACGGTGGGCATGGAGATCGTGACGCAGCTGCCGGAGCTGGACGCCGTGATCGTGCCCGTCAACGCGGGCTCGCTGCTGGCTGGCGTGCTCGTCGCCTGCAAGAAGCTCAAGTGCTCCTGCCTCGTCTATGTAAGGGCGGCCTGGCTGCGTCAGCCCATCCTTAAAGCTGTACACACTCGGTGATGTTACCCCAATTGAAAACCTATTATTCAGCGCGGTTTTGCCAGGAAGCTTTCGAAAGGGTTTCGCGGCCTTGCTTAATATGTTAATGCGAAAGTGTGTTCCTTGGTTTGTCCTTATTAGAGCAGACATTACCTGAGCTACATACATTTTTGCGGAAAAGCTTTACTCCGAGACATATCTGTGCTCAGCGACATGGTCTGGTGTTGGAAACTATCTAAAGAGACAACCGTGCTTATAATTACTTGAAACGTGATAGGACCCTATCTTAACGTCGGTCATGGTTTTGGAAACAAAATTACCACAAAATGAACACTTACAGCGCTAAGAAATAACGATATTTTGTTGTTAATTGAATATGGTACCTAAAACCTACGTAGGAAGGTGTTTCGTAACAGTACAGTGCGACACAAAAGAGTAGAAATTAAATGAGGGCGCCACTTCTACGTAACTGTCACATTTTTGACGTAAAATGCTTAAATATAGCAATAATTTAGTATGGTTTTTTTTTCGTTTTATTTTATTGAATTTATACCCTTTTGTGTTGCACTGTACTTCTAGCACCGATTGCCTTAATTACCTATTGACTTTTTATTTTTTTCATCTTTTTGGCCCTTGCACGGTGTGTTTTGGCATGTGCTATTGACCTTCTCTGTAACAATAATTGGTATAAAAATTAACAAACTATACTGGCTTAGCCGTTTTACCTAGCATTAGCTAAGGCCTTTTGCCACTCATTATTATTATGGGTCTCTATAGACTGCCATAATTATTTTTAGTCATAATGTGTTTCAAGTCATAATTTTCGCAAGTCACAATGCATTTTTCTCAGGACACGGTTATTTTTTCAGGATTTTTATAAAACTAACCTAACCTAAATAATCTACACGATTAACGTTTATCAAAAACTGTAACTTCAGCCTGAAAGAAGTTATGACAAAAAAAAGTATGACTAACAATACATTATGACCAACGATATGTATGGCAGTCAAGGGGATCCGTTATTATGTCAGCGCTTATGTTCTTTTTACTGGTTGAGTGATGTTTCAGGGCGCAGAATGTGCTAAAGTCCCGAAGATGATGGGAGCCCTGCAGGCCGGGAAGCCGGTGCGGGTGCCGGTGGTGCCGAACCTGGCGGACGGGCTGAACAGCTCCATCGTGGGGATGAACGCGTTCGCCACTGTCAGGGGCAGGCTTGACAGAATGGTGCGTGCTATAATAATTAACTGTTATTTTTCACATGTTAAAAGCCAATATTTATATCAATATTATAAAGTTCATATAATTGTGAGAGGGCTAGTAGAGTCCTCTCGCTTTTGTCTAAGCCCACAAGGGTTTTGACGCTAAAGCGGTCCCGTGGCCCCCAGTTGGTAAAGCGCGACGAACGCCCTGAAGGTTCTAGGCCATTAAAGTCAGACATCTTAATTTTCCTATGCCCCGTTGGCCGGGTATGCAGATTCATTTCCGCCGGATAAAAAGTAGGACCGGGCACATTAGTTTCACATAGAGGCGATTACGAGGGCTGCTACTTATGTAACCGGAATAGAAAAAATAAACAAACGTACATGGCTAAATATGGTTTTATTGTTTTTCGAAGTATTCTCCGTGATAATCGATGCACTTTTGCATACGTTGAAACCAATTTATAAAGCACTTTTTCCACTCTGACTGAGGTATCTCCAAAACGTGCTGTTTGAACGCGTCGACGGCATCTTCACGGGTCGAAAATCGTTGACCACGTAATTTATTCTTTACATTTGGAAATAAATATAAATCATTGGGCGCCAAATCAGGGCTGTAAGGTGGATGACCCGTTAATTCTATATTTTGACCTTCCAAAAATCGAGTCGTTCCGCGTGATGTATGACAGCTGGCGTTATCATGGTGCAGAATGATTCTCCGTCGCTGGTTGTTTTTCCGTATTTCTTCAGATACTTCCGGCAAACAAATGGTCGTGTACCACTCCAAATTAACCGTTTTACGATTCTCTAGGGGCACTGTAGCCACATGGCCATTAATACCAAAAAAGCAGGCCACCATTTGCTTCAAGGTGCTTTTTGCACGAGTTACTTTCGTAGGGTTCGGCTCATTTTGAAACACCCACACCGTTGATTGTTGTTTAGTTTCGGGATCATACGCATAGATCCAGGATTCGTCACCTGTGTAGATATTATAAACAGCTTTTGAGTCACCACGGTTATATTTTTTCAACATTTCCTTGCACCATTCGACGCGAGCCTCTTTTTGATCCTTAGTTAAGTTGTGCGGGATCCAACGCGAACAAATTTTTTTCACAGCTAAATGTTCATGTAATATCTTATTAATGCTCGTCATACATATGCCTATAGTCGCCTCTATCTCGCGAAACGTAACATGACGGTCATGCATTATAAGTTTTCGCACAGCTTCAATATTTTGTGGTACAACGACCGATTTCGGGCGACCATCCTTAACTTCGTCCCTGAGCATACTACGTCCACGATTGAACTCACTAAACCAGTGATACACAGTAGTTTTGGATGGAGCTTCATCACCAAAAGTCGAAGTTAGTTGATCTATGCACTGTTGTTGCGTTAAACCACGCCGAAAATCGTAATAAATCATAGCACGAATATTTTCACGAGTGAGTTCCATTCTTGCAGCGAGATTAAAATTTAAACCCGCCAAAAACAAAAGACGCTGTACATAAGAAAAAAAATATATAGCGGCCAGTATTAAAAAAAGTTCAAATTTTACCATGAAGGTCAGATATAGCGTTTAAAAATGTTGGAATCCCGGATTCCGGTTACCTAAGTAGCAGCCCTCGTACCTTTCAGGCGGTGGATACCAGATAAAATGATGATGGTATTCTTGGTCTTGCAACTTGCAATGAGGTGCCATTTTTCAAATGAATGAGGAACATTTAGGAAATACTGTATTTTCGTATAGAGCAGTCTTTAAAAATAAAAAATCAAAGATCCCTGCTTCGTCGTAGGTACTGCAAGTGCTATACATTTTGTTGAAGTCTATATGTATGTGTCTGTGTTATCTCCTTATCTTCTAAATAAATGAAAGTAACATGGCCCAAAACGACGGCAAATTAAAACAGCATTTCGTCAGTTGTCAGGAAATCAATAGGTATTTTTTTTAACATGGTAACCTTATCTTTTTTAAATAGTGTTTTCTGCATCTCACCGTCTCATGCCTATTTTGCGTCTGTCAATCTTTAGACATATCCTATAATCTGTGATCCTAATCTTCCCGTTTGTTTCAGTTGGTGGTGGAGGAAACGTTCATCGCGCAGGCGCTGATCAGCGTGTTGGAGCGCGAGCGGCTGGTGGCGGACGGCGCCGGCGTGTGCGCACTGGCCGCCGTCATGCAGGGGCTGGTGCCCGAGCTCCGGGGGAAACGGTGAGTATCCACAACAATAACATGAAGCAATATGGCGGTTTACGCGCAGGTAACAATGCGGTCGCTATGGTAACGCGCGCTCTCTTGAAACAACGCAACCTTCGATCAACAATTTACAACTAGATTCAAGGTCCCATACAAAATCAAAGCGAAAAAGTGGCCGTGTTCCGTGAACCTTCTAAATTAACTTAAATTATACCTTAAGTCTAAGGAACAAAGATCCAAATAATAATAATTGTTTAAAATACTTACCACCTTTCGTCTCAAGAGCAAAAGCGTTCGATAAACAAAAGAACTTTCTTCGTTTCAAAAATATTTCATTCTATTTTAGGAACAGGGAAATAATGGAGTCGCAATTATATAAGACAGACATTTTTTTTATTTGACTGAGATATAACACAAACAAATTAACATATACAAACATGAATTGACATGAAATGAAATTTACTTATAGATAATGAACTAAATTAAATTATTAACTAATTATTAAATGTATAAATGACAACATTTCAAATTTCTAACACTATAATTTGATTAATCCATTGTATTCCCTGTGAAAACAGGTCGACGCTAATATTTATGTATTTTAGCTAGGATTGATACTTATTTTATTGTTAATTGATTAAACCTTACTCATTCTAAAAGGGCATAACAAGCTATACGACACGACAAAAGCAAATTCTATAGGTTCTAAACAACTTACTTATAAACGTGGAATAAGCTTGGAATAGTTTATGCGACGCTTTGTCACTTTCTGACAGATGCAAATGTAACAATTAAAGACAAGGACAAAGCATGGCATAAACTATTCCAAGCTTATTCCACGTTTATAAGTAAGGGGGTAATAATAAAAAAAAAAAAATCCTATAACAGATGTCAGGTCAGACTAACGCTGTCACTTGTCAACGTCAAAACGATGCTCTGACACCGGACTTAATCTTATTATGAGATACATACCTACACTAAAATTTGCTGTATTCTGCCGTACAGTGTGAGATTGGTACATTTTAATAAATTAATAATAAAATGAGATCTTAGCTAAAATACAAAGATATTTACGTATTCCACTTTTTACGCAGAATACATTTTATTAATCAAATGATAGTGTTAGAAAGTTATGAAGTTGACAATTTAACTTAAATCTGGATTATCTGCCTATAAAATATATAATATTCATTAATAATAATTCAGCCTATCTACGTCCCTCTACTAGGCACAGACCTCCTACGACGAGAAGGATTGGGCTAAGTTCCCACGCAGGCCTAGCCAGGCAACAGCCACGGTAGCCTAGTTGTTCGACCTACCGTCTCTCAAACAGAAGGTCGTGGGTTCAAACCCGGGCTGGCACCTCTGAGTTTTTCGGAATTTATGTGCGAAATTTAATTTGAAATTTACCATAAACGGTGAAGGAAAACATCTTGAGGAAACCTGCACAGATCGGCGAAGAAATTTAATGATGGGTGTGAAGTTCCCAATCCGCATATTAATTACCCTTAAATAAATTTAGCTTGTTATATAGCTGTCTTTTAGAGCAGTTTTTTGCTTGAGAGGTTTCTTTTTTACAGATATAATGCAAACGTACATCACTATACTTTTCTATTATTAATTTAAGCAAATTTACTTTATGATTATGTTCGGGTTTTCCAACAAACAGAACTTTTTCGATTAATGATTTTAAAACAACCATACGTATAAAGTTTTTATCATATTTTTTTTGTATGTCTTTACCGCCACTAATGCGAAGACAATTGCGTATAACACGTTCGGTCTTCATACATATGTCAAAGACATCGTTTGAGGCATAACACAATCCACCCATGTCTCGTATGTCTATTAACTTGTAGAACCATAGTTTTTCTGTTGCCCACATGTCCTTTTTGCAATCGTCGCAATTGAGATTTTTTACTAGGCTACTCACCACGAAACCAGAAATATAACCTACTATTTGTGAAGAAACGTCCGAAATTGGGTTATGGTCTAATTTTTCACTGAGTTCATTGCAATTTGTCTGATATTTATCAAAGCTTTGCCGTATAGATTGACTTTTTTTAATTTCTGCAGTACTCAAGTTTTTCTCCTCGTTTGCATCAAAGCGATAGCCCGTCGAGGAACTGTTAATTTTCCTGAGGGGCGATAATCCTGATAATATCGGTATGTTCTCTATCGGTATACAATTCCCGGTAAATTTTGAGCTCAGTTCCAAGCAGTTTTTTAAAACTGGCTTTAAATGACTGTAGCGGTTAATCCCCCGAAATTTATTTTCTCTAGTATTTTTATATCCATTCGTTTCTTTCCCCATTTTTCATTTTTACCACACGGAAAATTTCCTAATCTCATTTTGGACAGTAGCGATCAATCCCCGAAATTTATCTTCTCCAGTATTTTAATTTCCATTCGTTTTATTCCCCATTTTTCATTTTTACCACACGGAAAATTTCCTAATACATTTTGTCCACATGCTCTCAAAGTCCCAGTCGATTTTCGCATCGAACAATAATTTAACCAGTCCATTTAATTGCCAGTCTATGATATTATCGCGAAACAGAAATTATCTATTGATTTCAACTCTTTTGAATACCGATTGTGGGTTTCGGACCGTTCTATCCGTTTCCCAAAACACCCGTTCCCAAAACATCCGTTCCTATCACTACCTTTTCCTAAATAATCCGTTTCCCGATATAAATGTTTCCCAAAATGTTCTTCTGCCAAAAGATACGTTTGTCTTGATATCCGTTTCCCAAAACACCCGTTCCCAAAACATCCGTTCCCATCACTACCTTTTCCTAAATAATCCGTTTCCCGATAAGTATTCTACCCAAATGGTACGTTTGAATTAATATGCTGATGCCAACTATATTATTAAAATAGACTTGATGTTATGACAACCGGGTGTTTTGACACACTGATGCCATGAGAAACGGGTCTTTTGGGCATACGGGTATCATGAGAGTCGGATTTTTTGGCATACGGATGTTATGACAACCGGGTGTTTTGACATACTGATGCTATGAGAAACGGATCTTTTGGCCTATGGTGGATTTAGGAAACTGTTATTTTGGAACGGATGTTTTGGGAAAGGATGTTTTGAGAAACGGATAGAACGGTCCGAAACCCGATTGTGCATAGGTAGTTAAACCTCTTTAGATTACGATGTCATTTTATAAGTACAATTATTTTTCAATGACAATGACAGTTACAAACAACATACTATTACCAGGAGCTTGTCACCGAGCAAATAATTCACCTTTAATAAATTAATTCAATATAATGGAACCCAGTGAAGAATCTCCAGGTTCTTCGTCAAAGTCATTTACATTCAGTTTCATAAAAAGTACTCGCGGAGGCCGAGTTTTGATACGAGCCGGATACAGACATCTATTGAAAAGACTGAACAAAAATGGTACTTAGGTATGGGATTGTCACTTGAAACAAAAGTGCAAGGGGTTTGTTGTAATAGACGCTGATGAAAAACGTATTATAAGAGATGAAAAACATTGTTGTGTGCCAGATTTCGAAAGTATCGACATTGAAATTAAAATGATCGATTTAAAAGAAAAGGTTAAAACAGATTATAGACCGATTCCTACGATCTACAAAGAACAAATGCAATCATTAATGACGGAGGAGTATGCCGATAAATTGCAGCCCTTCCATTCTATTAAAGACCCACTATACAAGGCACGCCACTCATCGGCTGCAACATTGTCTTTCGAAACTTGTGCTGAAGTGACACTACCTGAAAATTTATCTGACAATTTTCTATGCGTTCAGGACCATGATATATTAATTTTTGCTACAACAAACACACAAACGAATGCAAACAGTGGATCGCAGACATAAAATCCTTTTTTATGGATGGAACTTTTAAAGTGGTACCCTCTCTATTTACACAATTATACTCAATACATGGCGATATAGGTTCAGATGATGACCATACTCGAGTAATGCCATGTATATACGCATTGTTGCCAAATAAGCAACAACAAACGTACGAGCGGATGTTTAATGCTATCAAAGTAAACATACCTAACTTTCAACCATTACTCTTGAAAATTGATTTCGAAACCGCGGCAATAAATGCCCTGAAATCTGTATACCCCATGGCAACGATCAGTGGATGTTACTTTCATTATACTCAGGCTGTGTACAAAAAAGCAAACGATCTTGAAATCACCACCACTCGGGACGGAGCTAGATATATTGCTAAATGTGCTGCATTAGCACACCTGCCTCCGTTAAAAATTCACGAAGGATGGAGTTATGTAAAGGCAACATCACCTGAAGGTGGAAACATAGAAGAATTTAATATTTATATGTCGAAACAGTGGATTCGTTTTGAAATGCTACATATTATGTCGTGTTATGGGCACCGCCATCGCACGAACAACGTAGTGGAAAGCTGGCATAAAACGCTTAACAATAGAATTCACAGAAAAACAAACACACTTTTTTTCATATCACAACTAAAAGAAGAATCCGTTGGAAACAACTTTATTCATTTACGTAATGAACTGCGACCACATATTAGCCGCAAAAGAAACAGGAAATATACCGTTATGGATTGTAAAATGCAACAAATTGTAAACAATTACCTCCAAGGTAAAATGTGTATTTTTACTATCAATTTTAAAGTACAACTGAAGAACACCTTATTACCTAGAAAACACAGTATAAATGTTACGGATGTTTAGGAGTTACGAGGGTGCATTGAAAAGTTCTGAGCCTAAGGTTGTATATAATAAAAAAAAAACAAATAAATACTGGCAGGTAAAAGTGCCATATTTAGTCGCCATTATGCACTATCTTTTGTTTTTTTCTTGTCACAATTTTGCATTTTATGCTGGAACTGCTACATAAGGTCACTGATTTTTCAAGTAATGGATAAAATTGAGCACCGTTCTGTCATAAAATATTTGCAAAAGAAGGGGTTAACACCAAAACAAATATTTGAAGATATGAACAAAACATTAGGGCAATCTGCTCCATCGTATGATACCATAAAAAGATGGGTAGCTGATTTAAACGTGGCCGGGAGACTGTTCAAGACGAGCCTAGGAGTGGGCGGCCGTTGACGGCTACTACGGATGAAAATGACAATAAAACATTAGATGCGATAATGAAGGATAGGCGATTGAAGATTGTGGAGATAGCGGAAGCAATGGGTATTTCTTATGAGCGGGCACAGAACATCATCACCGATGTTCTTGGATTTTCTAAGGTGTCAGCCAGGTGGGTGCCTAGACTGCTTTCAGTCGAGAACAAACGAGTACGTGTTACAATTTCCCAAGATTGTTTGGACATGTTTCAACGTGACCCCGAAGATTTTCTCAATCGTTTTATAACTATGGACGAGACATGGGTCCACCACAGTACACCAGAATCGAAAGAACAATCCAGGCAATGGAAAAGACCAGGTTCACCACCACCCAAAAAAGCCAAGGTCATTTTGTCAGCTAATAAGGTAATGGCCTCGGTTTTCTGGGATTGCAGGGGGGTTATCATGATAGACTATCTCGAAAAGGGCAAAACAATAAATTCAGAGTACTATTGTGCTCTTTTACGTCGTCTGCGAGAGGAAATTAAAATAAAGAGACCTGGAATGCTGTCGAAAAAAGTATTGTTTCACCAAGACAACGCTCGCGTTCACACTTCGGCGAAATCAATGGCACAAATACATGATTGTGGATTTGAAGTGCTGCCGCATCCCCCTTACTCGCCGGATATAGCTCCTTCCGATTATTATCTCTTCCCAAACCTCAAAAAACACTTGGGAGGACAAAGATTTTCGACTAATATGGAGGTACAAGAAGCAGTAGACTCATATTTTAACGACTTCAGAGATTCTTTTTTTTTTGATGGGATAATGAAGTTGGAGGCGAGGTGGACTAAGTGCATTGACCTTCATGGAGACTATGTCGAAAAATAAAATTGTTATAAAAAGTGAGCCAGTTAGTTTTTTTTACCAGGCTCAGAACTTTTCAATCCACCCTCGTATGTTTAAGTTATATTGTTGAGCATGTCAGAAAATATTGTTTTTAAATATAAAATAATAAATGTCTTTCCTTTGTTATAACGATGCTTTTATTAATTTAAATTAAACTGACGACAAGCAAAGTGATTGGCAATTAAATGGACTGGTTAAATTATTGTTCGATGCGAAAATCGACTGGGACTTTGAGAGCATGTGGACAAAATGTATTAGGAAATTTTCCGTGTGGTAAAAATGAAAAATGGGGAATAAAACGAATGGAAATTAAAATACTGGAGAAGATAAATTTCGGGGATTGATCGCTACAGGCCAAAATGAGATTAGGAAATTTTCCGTGTGGTAAAAATGAAAAATGGGGAAAGAAACGAATGGATATAAAAATACTAGAGAAAATAAATTTCGGGGGATTAACCGCTACAGTCCTTTAAATTGTCTCGTGTTGGGATTATTGTTATGTCCACCTTAACTCCGTATGCTACCGAAAAACAGCTCGACGTGGTCCTGGCTGAGTTTGTATGTCAATAAGAATTTAAGGATATCATTTGCAATCAACTTTTCATATAAATATATCAAACTGTTAATGCATACCAATAATCCCAGCAGCCCAGTATTATTCTGAGTCCTAATCAATGGAACTTTTTGATTTGTAAACACAGATCTTTTTTCAGAGCCAACTTTAACAGTTTTCTTATATTTAACAATAATTGTTAATGACAACAAATAATCTTTCGATTCGGACAAAAAAGTTATTATTTTCTGGGAATTATTTTTATTCAACGGTGATTTAAAACCAAAATCTTTCAGATTCCTTGTGTTAAGGACGTCAAAAATATCATTAAGTTTCTGTATAAACTCTATTGTGCTTTCCGAATTTTGAAATGCGGGAATGTCTAAAGTTTTTTCACAAAATTTTAAAGCTGTCGCAACACTTCTGCTTAGGAGCTGCGATGCCAATTTCACGTTCATTATTTGATTTTTAAAATGAACATGTCTATGTGAAAGTTTATTTGCCAAGTGTAAGGAATTTTCTTCCTGCAAGTTGTATAATTCTGTAACATATTGCCACTTAATTATTTTTTCATCTGCAGTATATATATTTTTTTTCGATTCAAAGGTGTTTCGCATCAGTTTTAACATATGACACGCGTCTAAAAGCACAACGACATCATAGTTTGCACAGGGGTGTTTGAAATTTGTTTTTAAGTTTTTGAAATCATCCAACTTGCATCCTAAGTTTTTCATAGTTGCAATATTGGTTTTGCAGCCATCGAATGTGACAGAACGAATTTGTACACCAATTTTGCTACATTTTTCTAATGCAATTTTTATTAAATTAGCCTTCATATCTGCCTTGATACTATCTATAAAAAAATAAGCCAATGGTAGCTTCCATGAATCATTTATAGCAACTAGCATAAAAACATAAGCTTGTGTTGCTATTTGGCTGCTGTCATCATTATCTAACCCCATGTCTACAAGGCCCTCATAGCGTTTGCCAGTCCAAATTTTTTGCCTCCTTAGACATTTCATCGGCAACCAAAGCACACATGACAATTTTATCGCTGGATTTTGCTTTCTCTTCGAGCCTATTTAAAGTTTCGGAGCAAAATCCAGGTTCCGCATCTACACATCGATACCACTCGTATAACGTGTGAGGGTGTGGTAAACAGGTATTAAACATTTTTCAAACATATTGATACGCTGAGGGTGAATAAAAATGAAGCGTTAAAGCAAATTTCCTAACACCTGGAGGATATTTCGTGAATGGCCTGGAACGATTTTTTTTATTTTTAATATACAACCCATTAAATACATCTGCGGCTTCCACACTTTTGGATAAGTCTAAAAAAATTGAGTCATCGATGGATTTTTTCTTTTGAAGCAAGTTACAGATGTTTTTTAGTGAACAATTCTTTTTCTTAAGTCTTTTATTGACCTTTTGTAAATTATGTTTTTTTTTAGATTTACTGTCTATAATTTTGCGACAAGAAGTTAATTTTTTTTTTAAATATCCTATTCTAGGACTGTCATATAAGGGTATTAGGTCCGATACTGAAGCAGCAGGAGAACTGCAACAACTGGAATCAGCCTGACTCATGTCACATTTTGCTGTGGAATCTTCTAAATTTGTTATAGATGCAACCTGCAAAGATGTAAATAAGTACTATGTATAATAAAGTAGCAATGTACTATCAGACCATTGGAACCTTGACCCACCATAGAACTGTGTCACAGAGACGTTATGATTCAAGTCATAAGAAGTGTCAAACAGATTGTTTTATAATGTCAGTGTGACACCGTTCTATGGTGGGTCAGGGTTCCATTGGGCTGATAGTACATTACATCATAATCAGAGGCTTATTATAGAAGTATTTTGTATTTAATTTACAAAATATGAGTACCTGTACATTTCGTATTGCCTGAGGCCTTAGCACACTCACCTTTATCGCCGACATAAAGCCTAGTGTGCTACGGCCTCTTGGTCTTGGTCACGATCATGAATTGTTATTATTACAACATTTAAACTCTTTTTTATTATTTTGTAAGGAGAAAAAAACGAATAGTGTTACAAAAAGACAACATAGGTAAACGTTTTACCAGATTTGACGTCGACGATTCTGTTAATACCGCTGCTTGCACTTTCTGTTGTTTGACGTGAATCAGCAATAAACGCAATATTATAAATATTATACGGCTTGAACTTGAAGCTTTACCTCTACTTTAATTATTTATAGCTGGACTGAAGTGATAAGTCCTCTGCTCTATCTCACCACACTTAATCTTATTTTATTTTAAACATGTTATGTAACTGTTATGTAACTGTACCTGCAATTTGGGAATCGCCGTTTTCTGTAATCTACGCCTTTGGCTATTTCCAATTATATCAAATTTGTTGAAATGAATCGAACATATAGTCGAATTTTTGTATGGCCTATAAAGTTCTTCTTCTCTTTCTTTCGCGACAATGGATATCCATTCCGCACAGCAAAAAGGATCACTAGGAAATCTACAAAAAAATAAACATAAATATATTATTTTAAAATAAGAACTACTCCATGAATTTCTTGTTCCCAAACCACCGATTATTGACAAGATGTTTGTCCAAACAATATATTATTGATTTTTTAATGTAAATGCTAATATTTACGTACTTTAAATGAAATACTGACTTGTCACGTCCTCACGTTGGCTGTGGTTGACGCGTACTGTCAGAAATAAGAGCACAAACTTATTTTGTGCTCTTATTTCTCTGGCCATTTTCAGAGCTGTGACGTTGAATCTAGTTGTAAATTGTTGATCGAAGAACGCAACCGAACGTACCTATGGCAATTAAAAAGCAAGTTCATGCTACGTGGTGCGCATAATTAAATAGTTAGTGATGATAGCGCCGCGCCACCCAGGGTCGTCCGGATCGCTACCACCATCTTTCACCTGGGTACTGCCAAGCAGCGGTGCTCTCATTGTAGTGTTCCAGCGTTGGGATAAAACAACCGGTGAAAGAACTAGTATAATAGGGGCATTCCGTCTTAAGTCAGGGTTGGTAACGCATTTGCGGTTGTGAGAATGCAAGTGTCTATGGGTCGTAGATCCAACTTACCAAGTGGCATGTGCACTCGTTTACCTGCTCTATGTCATTCTTATATGTAGGTATATCGGCTGTATAGTAGAGTTCATAAATATGTGTACACTTTAGTACCTTGTCACTTTAATCGCTGTGACAATTCATATATGGCAGTTTGAACATGAAATTAAATAGACAAGGTACTAAAATGTACTCGATTGTACACTCACGGCGAGACCCCGAGGCACGTGTACGTGGCCCACTCGTATTCCTTCGGCACATCTCTGCCAGGAAACCTCTACAGGGGCCTAGTCGAGAATAGTCGAGATGCATGACGCTACGTTAGCGATACAAGTGTGAACATATGTTAGTTTTTAAATAACCCAATAGCGTCAGTCAAGAATACTCAACTAATTTCAATAGTTTATTTTATTTTTCAGGTAAATAAGTTAAAAATGTCGTACACATATTCTTCAATCGTAGTGACTCCTCCTAAAGCAATAAAAAAGAATCTACCAACTGCCCGTCCATAGTAAATTATTGCATTTAGTTCAATGTCTTTCAAGTGACTTTTGAGAGTCACGAGCGTCTTGATTGTTATTGGTACGCCATTGATTGATTATTTAGTTGGAAAACGCGATCTGAATGGATATTAGAATATTATTCTTGACGTTATTGTCTATATTTAAGACGATATATTTGTTATAATATAAGACTTGTGGGCGTTTTTTTTGCCGCTATGTATTATGTACTCTTTCAGTGCGGTGTGTGTACTGAGCGGCGGCAACATAGACGCGGGTCGGCTGGCTCGCTCCATCCAGCGCGGCCTGAGCGCGACCGGGAGGCTGGTCCGCTTCGCGGTGCCCGTGGCCGATCACCACAACGGCTTACAAAACCTAGCAAAAGTTATTTCTGAGGAGAACGCCCTGCTGAGAAGCTTCGTCACCGAGCAGTCGTGGGTGCACAGCGAAATTGGAATTACGTGGGTAAGTTGATTGAGAATAGTGCCAACAGGTTTATTAGGCCCAACCAACTATAAAGGACCATGGGCAACTTAGTATGGAGCTTGGACCCAGAACCAACACAGCTGAGAGTTAGGTCATTAAAAGGATCTATAAATGTACTTCATTTTGTTCTATAGGCACCAAGTTGTATTCCATTGCAGAACCGAGATATTCATATTTCAGTCAGTGTGTATGTATAAGGTCTATAAACGGGTTTCTCTTAATGATAGGCTACCATACCAATCATTAATCGATAGGATAAGAATATAAAAGCGATACACAGAAAATAATAAGTAGGTACTAAAACAAGAGAAAGATAACAGGCGGTCTAATCGCTAAAAAGCGATATCTTCCAGACAACCTTTAGGTAGCGGAAAAAAGTTAAATTGACAGATTGAAAGAATTGACAGAACCGAGCGTTTGACGTTTGATTATTTTATTTATTAATATAATCAGTATTTACGGTGAGTTAATGTTATCTTATTATTCTCATTATACATTAATAACCAAGTCATTCAAATGACCTGCAGGATGAATAAATGGCATATTCGGTAGCAATACCTTCATTATTACTACATATATTGTTTGTTACCTACCCTCCAAAATGTTAAATACCCTAGCCACAGATTCTTCATAGTTCGTTTTCACTCTAAATTAAAAAATGAATATCTCAGTTCTGCAATGGAATTCGACTTTGTGCCCATATAATTAAATGAAGTAGATTTAAAGACCTATTTAATAGCCCAACTCTTATGTCTGTTGGTTCTGGGTCCATTTTGACGCATGGTCCTTTATAAATTAAAAAAAAAATATATACATTAATTTTCGATTCCAGAGTATGTTTACAAAAAACAGTAATGTATAAAAATATTATACATACATAAGCTCACCTCTTTATTCCCAGAGTGCGGTAGGCAGAGCTACAGAATTACTAACATCTCAAAAACTTGTTGCTAATTCTGAAACCACATTTTGCACAATTAGGCTAAGGTTTTTACCTATGTATTAACCCATCGCCTAACAGGACTACACAGCCTTCCCTTGATGAGTAGTGGGGACGCCCCGCCGGATCAGGGGTGGCCGATCGGTCTCCCGGTCCCGGTTTATTCCCATTGCCATCTCTTACATCCGCTCATTCCCGAAATACCATATTTTTAAAATACCAGATTCTCAATATACTTGAATCTCAAAAAATAACATTTAAATTTCGGTATCGTTGATTATGCTTACCTAATATTTCGAAGCTGGTGATTTGGGAATCTGGTAAAGAGAGTAGTCTGGTATTTTGGGAGTGAGCGCTTACATCCACGGGAGGACATGGAGTGGCACTATTCTAACTCGGCAACAACGCTAGAGATATTATAGACTATTTATTTATCATTGATAGGAGTCTAAATCTTTCCATTAGAACTACAGTAAAAAAATCTGCCTACCATATTTAAATCTTGCTTATTCCCCAGGCTAATGTTGTGGTGGAGACTGGGAACGCAGCTCACGCGTTAAATTTCAAGGATCACTTTAGAGAGCTATACCCGACTGCGAGGTTTGCCATTGTTGATTTAGAAGACAAACATACAGTTTCTTTGAGAAATTGAACCACCCTTGTGACAATGACTGAATGAATAATTAAGTTCCAAAATCTGATGTAAATATTCATAAGAATAAAAAAAGGAAACAACAAATTTTGTGTTTTTTTTATTTTGTAAACTTATCCATTAACTTTACGCAACAGGATCATCTCCCTTCGTTGCCCGAGTGTAGATCACCTGTCCATGGTGTTGAACGACCTGCTTGATTAAACCTGTAAACAAACAAATAACTCAAATGATTTATGTACTACAACCTTTCTAAATACACACAATGGTAAACAATATCAGACTCAATATATCAGTTTGTAACTGTCATAGGTTATCCAGAAGAAGTGATCATCACAAAAAAATAAAAATAAATTGCTTCTGAAACATGATACAAATCAAATCAAGCAGAGCTAATAATCAGACTGCATAGCACTCAGTATCATCTTTATATCAACAGCAAAATCCTCTACTCTTTGGTTATGGCGCCAGGAAGCACCATCAACCTAATTTTATTAACACATTCAATACGGTATCTTGTCAAATCAGACAATACAAGTATGGTCAATTACACTTAAATATTTAGCAGCTGTAAAGGTGTTAATAGCAGTCCACCACAGTAGTCTGCTGTATTGTGAGAGTAAATTAGTAAGATCAAAAGTAAAGGTATCTTCCCTCCCTGAAAGTTACCAAAATTATAGCATCAACTTTAATTTTACAGATACTGGGGTCTTACGGCCAACCTTATATTCAAACCGCAGATAGTTAAGGCTTACTTCAGGTTAAAATTTGACATTTGCCCATTAAAATGTGTCAAATTTTAATCTAAAGTTCTAAAGTAAGCCTATCTGTCTGCGGTTTGAATATAGGGTTCGGCCATTAGTGAGTAAGGATAATGTCTTCCATATGTGATTACTAAATAATCATTTTGAGAAATAGTTTTATGGAGAAGGTAAAGTAGTTAAAAGTTTTCAATTATTACACTAGATTGATGTAAAATATTGCAGCCATTCCAAAAATCACTGGCTTTAAACAGTGGTTATAATAGAAATCAAACTTGATTATTTACCTTTTTCCCTAAGCTCAATGAGTGCTCGCCTGGCCAGGGAGCCGCGGACCTTTAGCCTTTCGGAGACCACGGCGGGTGTGATCAGCTTGTACTGGGGCACTTCCTTGTATAGCTTTTCATAGGTGGCCTTGTCAAAGAGAACCTGGTTGTTTAACTTGTCACGGACTTTTCCTTTGGACCACTTCTGCAAAAAGAAAACGTAAAGGCATGAATTCAATGCAGCATAATTTCAGCAGTCTAGGCCACGAAAGCTGCAATACCATCAGCCTCAATATATCAGTAATTACTCTCACAGAAATTCAAGTTTAAATGTGTAATCATTTGGTATTGCTGGATAATACTAAGGTTAATTAACAGTTTTTAATCCAAGATACGATTATTAGGCCCCTTTAACACATTGCCGTCATAAGATCGTGACATCATAACCTCACTTTTAGTAACAACAACTTGCTTACCTTCTTCTTGGCTTTGCCGCCACCGGATCCCTCCTTCTTCTTCTGTGTCTTTTGCGGCTGCTTGGCCGAGGATTTCGCGTCCTTCTTGGGCGGCTAAAATCACAAAAATATTGTTGACAAGCGACATCGCCACGAGGTTGAAGAGGATTATATTGGACACTTTTAACTGTGACTGATTAATTAAAACTTTAACAGATTTCACTTTAATTAGATATGCTCAACATGGAGCAGTTTTCGTAAATACTATAACGAATATTATATTGAATTTTTCAATTTTTATACGCTCGTACTAAACACTCACCATCTTGAAAACCGGAAAGAAAGATGGACGTCGGTAACCTAGTGTTGCCACAGAATTCTCGCGTGATGGGACAATTGAGAAAACCGGTATTATATTAAAGAGCCATAATGACTCAGCAGTCAAATAAATAAGTAAAGAATAGGGAATAGAATACTTTATAAATTATTACTATACTAGTAGGTATATTAATAAAACAAGCGCAAGTCGTGTTAGTCGAGATTAACGTTGTGTCTTACGTAAGTTACTATACAGTGTAGTGCACACTGTAGGCGGGAGAGGAGTGGCGTAGCGCCCTTTATAGTCTGGCAAGTCTTGAAAATTAAAAATTAAAAAGTGGCACTGTAGCGTCATCCCTCTCAAATCAATCTAAGAAAAAAGGGATGACACTACAGTGTTACCACTTTTTAATTTCAAGACTTTTTACCAGTCTATACTTCAGGCCCCGACTGTATTTAACTCGCGCGCGCGAAGGCAAAGCGATGAGATGCGACGCGATTTTTTTGACAGTCCCATGAGTCCGTGTGTGCATCTGTTTGTTTTTTTTTACGTCTCAGTTTGTTGCTTTGCGTTCGCCGCTTACGTTTAAGGGCCCTATAGTGCCCGGCCGTTAAGAAGTTAATCCTGACAGCTGTCATCGCACTACAATTTTTAACCTATTCTTGGGTTTGAAGTTATAATTTGTACTGTATTTCAAACCCAAGAATAGGTTAAAAATTTGTACTGTAATGGACTTGACAGAAGCGCGTGGAGCTAACCCCATGTGCTTCTGTTTAGTCCATTGGAGAAAATTCTCTTTTACCGAACAATTGTCTTCGCGTGTGATATCCACGGACTTATTGCTCTAATAAGTCCATGGGAGTGTCTATAAATAACTTGACATTGGCGAAATACACCTTAATAGAGAAAAGCCATTAATTAAAATTAGATTAGATTGTACTGTAATAACAGGTGTCAATTGACTTCTTATCGGCCGGGCACTCACTATAGACGGTCGCTAATAAGCCCGTCCTACAACGTGACCTTGGTCGTCGCGACCGACCGTGTTAACAATTGTTTCAAGTAAACATTTTTTTTTGCTTGAAACAACTTCTAGTTTCAAACTTTTTTTGCCGAATTTGCTGACGGCCTTGGGGACAATCCTCCGACTACGGTCGGTCCATTTGAGGCTTGTTGGCGACCGCCTAGCAGGCCCTTTACGAAGGACGCAATAAAGCAGCACCAACACTTAAATAAAAAATCAAACGCAGCTGTAGATATAGGAAGTATTATTTTAACTCAGTTTAAATGTGAATGCTTTATAGCAGTATCAGACTGGCGATTTGTAAACGTGTTACTGGCGAGGCGAAATGGGGACTTGGTTGGCTCGTGGGCGCAGCGAACATGCCCATTGCCGCGGGTGCGCAGCGAGCTCGATGCACAACCCCGGCAAAACAAATTATGTAGGTCTAATTAGTTCAAGTACCGTACACACTTACAACTTCGTCCTGGTGCACGAAGAGCACAAAAAAAGATAAAAAGTGTAGCATTCTTACATTACAAGAAAGGTGGAAAGTATGCGTTGAGCAACGCTAAATAAAACACTCCAGCTAACCCAACAAATTATTTAATAGCAAATAAAATAACCTCTAATATTATCACTTTTACTTAAAATTACCAATACATCATGATCACGCACTGCGTTAACGTTTATAGCATAGCCAAACTTTATACCCCAACATTTTCATCTTAAAATAAAATCACATTAGCGACTGCAGAGACTCGTAGTGCGCTAGTTCCTCGTCGGAGACAGACGGCCGGAACGACTCCACTCCTTCCCACATCTCCGACACTCCCAGGACAACAGAATCCAGACTTAAATCACTCTCCTTCAGGTCACCTGCACACAACACAACATAATTATTCATTAATAATGATGATTTGGTACATGATACACAAATACGCATAAGCCAAGATATGCATATGTATAAAAGAACAAACTGTTGCTCGCGACTCCGTCCGCGTAGAAGTCGTTTATCGCTCCAAACGCTCGCTTTGTGGCAAACACCAATCATGTGGATGCGGCTTTAGGATGGAACTGACAGTTATTGACTATACACGTTTAGTTGGAACCGGTTTTTAAGAAGATTCTGTGGCAACACTAGGCCAAGGGCTGTTGAGTATAAAGGCGGTTACTCAAGATCAGTTTTAAGTAGGTAATCTAATTCAATTTGTCAAGTCAAACTGTACTTTTCCGATTTTTTGTTTTTAATTTGTTTCTTTTCAAGAACTCTTTCCTTGAAACGAAAAATATACAGGACAAGTTTTACTATTAACAATATATGCAAAAATACTAAATATCGGAGTAGATTTAAGGGGAGAGAAACGTTATCGCATTTTGTATGTTTTTTAGCTTGTCAAATCCTTTTAAATTGTCAAGTCAAGCAGGTGCACTACTTTAAAATCCGTAATTCGAACTTCGTCTATTGCTATCCCTTTTGCTCTCGACGCGTAACTAATTCCCAAGAAAGCGACGAGGCGATCTGAAGTTCGAATTACGGATTTCAAAGTAGAGCCCCAGAGCGTGTGAAAAAAAAGTTAAAGGGCAGTATTAATAGACTCATCTCGAATTCTCGACGCAAAGTAAACTTCCAGCCATGGTAAACTGTAATTTTTAGCCCTCTACTTACTATCCTCTATGTTCTGTCCGTGCACGATGCACGACGCAAAAGAATAGTGCTTGCTGGACAATAATTATTATTATTATCGTGATGGACTCAAATGACGGATTTATCGTCTAACGAGTCCCAACATCACCAACATCTAGCATGATGGATACTTTACACGATAGTGCGTATAGTTGTATTTTTTTAAGATGGCCGAATGGTTGTAAACAGGTTATCTTTAGCAGTTTAGAACTAAAGGATATTGAAATAACTACCTTCCATTCTAAGTTATAAGGTGGCTTGACATTAAAAACACACACGCCTCGCCGGCCGTCTACCTGGGTGAGCTCCGACCACGCTGTATCATAGCCATTACAACTTGTACTTTATAGCTTAGAAGGGAAGATACCTATTTACAAATTTCCTTTTTTTTGAACTGGTAAAGATAAGATCTTTATGACCATTCCGACATCTCATACCAATAGCGGTATGATAGTGGTAATAGTGGTAATCGGTGTATAGACAGCACCATCGGGCCTGACGGTCGGGCTCTGCTGTTCAAGATGGATAGGGCGTAGAGGGCTCTCGAGGCATCTCGAGACGGGTATTAGAGCCGAGATCAGTTTGTTAGGCCCGTATTAATAAACTAATCTCAACTCTAATGCTCGTCTCGATATGTGTCAAAAGTGACAGTGTTCTATGGTTTGACGTTTACTTGGACGTATCGTGTGACGGGCCTCTCAGCCAAGAGGAGTTTATGAATACAGCCCTTAGTCCGGCCTTGAGTGTGTGTGTGTGTGTGTGTGTGAGTTAGCGCCTGACCGGCCTCGAGCGCGCGCACGAGGCGGCGCACGGCGGCGGCGCGCGCGCAGCCCACCACGTGCAGCAGGTCGGCGCCCGACACGCGCGCCGGCAGCGCCGCCGCCAGCGCCTCCAGCCGCACCTCCGCCGATACCTTGTGGCTGGGGAACCAACACAATCACTATGGTTATATTCACTACTTAACAATAACATACAATATTACTGCAGGGACCGGGAAACAAGCCGTTGCGGGAACATTTCGTTCATTCAATACAAAACGGACACAATCCAAAATGAGTCAGTGTTGCATTTTAAAATTAGAAGCTATTAGAATACGATTTTTAATGGAAAAGCAAATTATTTTAG